>MU789773.1:83591-102745 GCA_026770625.1 Nicotiana glauca
CCCCAAAAATGCCCCACCCCTACCCATCCACAACCCCCCAAATGTTTTTTCCTAGACTCCGCGGTAATCGTCAAGTAAGTTTGTCTACTTTTCCTTGTGTTGTATGTATTTTGCATTATGTAGTGATTATAGTATATAATTCTTGATTTTGGTTGCAATGAGGTTTTAGACTCTAAGTTTGGTGTTGTAGTTGGTGTTTGGGGTCGATTTGTGTAGATGTGGGGGTGTAGTCCTAGTTGAAAATTTTTGTGTGGGGTAGGTGGTGGTAGCATTTAACTGTATTTATTGGTGGAAGCTTGCGGGGAGGGGGGTCTTATATGGCGAAATTGTACCATTGATAAGTGGTGTGGGGACAATAGTGGATGTTGTCCACTTTGGGTAACTGTTTGGTGCCAGCGGGTGGCGAAGTCTGAGTATCCATCCGACTAGCACATGTTTGGCTGCCCCTGATAGTTATGATGAATTTATTGCAGGTACTATAGCCCGAAAAAAGAGTAGTAACTTAGAAAGAACTTCTGACGTGACGACTTATGATGCCACCCAGTTCACGTCCGAGAAGGCCCAGGACATGTTTCATGCGAAAGCCACAAAAAGCTTTGTCCCGGAGATTGGTATTGACGGGGCTGCCCTCCATGTCGAAAAACCGGACATGTATGAGTAAATATGCTGGAGGGGGATGGAGTACTTGTTCGATGAACCTCAAACGACAAACCCAATGATAGTCCGGGAGTTCTCCGCGAACTGCCCGGAATATATGTGCCGTTCTGTGGTGGTGCGGGACAAAGTGGTAGATGCCTTAGTACAAAAAAATTTCCAGGTCCTACAGCTGCCTCCATTTACTGGCGATAACGATTATTACCACAATTCTCCAGGGGTCGATTGGGATACTGTGATTGCGTCCATATGCTCAGGTGGACGACCAGTTTAGATTCAGAAAAACATGACCCTGCATTCCAAGTCGTTCATATGGGAAGCTAAGTGCTGGTTCACCATGATTTGCAGCAGGTTATTGCCCACGGGCAACACAACAGATGTGAACAGCTTACGGGCTTTATTGGTTTGGTGCTTCATGACCAGGAAGGACGTTGATGTTGCTAAAATCATTGGAGATGAAATGATCCTCCGGTTGCCTCTGATGACTAAGTGGTTTTACTTCCCCTCACTTGTGATGAGGTTATGTTTTCTGGTTGATGTCCCAATTAGTCCTACAAAAATAGCTTTCAGAGCGTCAAAGATCAAAGTGGGCAGATATGCACCTACACCCCTTGACCTGGACGATGATGATGATGCCCCAGCACCCATGGCACCACCCAGGAGGTCTTATGATGTAGCTGGATCCTCACAGCAACCCTAAACTGGGATGGAGTTCTCTAGATGATACTCCATCCGACCCTTGTTTCCTTCTTTGGAGGAAGACGTGGCAGAACTTCGCTCCTCGGTAGATAGCCTACATATTCGTTTGGATGCCATGTCTAGACAGCAGGCCAGGTCTGAAAGACGGGTGATGGCTTGGTTCCGTGCTATAGGGAGGGCCTGTAACGTGGATCCCAACACCGTCTCTGACTCCGATCTATGACTAGGGAAGTTCTCTTACCCTTCTGCACTTTAATTATTTTATGACATGAGGACATGCCATACTCTTTGTGTGTGGGGTGGGAGACTTGGGTTAGTGTATATATGTGTTGTTGTGTATATAGCTTAGAAGTCACCGACTTGGCCCAACGATGGACACTTGCCGACAGGTTTATTGAGGGCTAAGGTCGGATTAAAAAAAAAACTAAAAAAGGTAGGAGACTCTTCCTGATGACGGACCACCTAGACAGTATTCTTGAGGGAAGTAGTCTAATCAAAAAGCCATAAAGATTTTTTTATTTTATTTTCTTTTTAGGTAGTGTAGTAATTTCCCCTTGGTTTTTATTTTTACCGCGGTTCTTTTCCAAGGGTTTTTCTTGAACCGGGTTAGGTAGATTTTTTTAAATAGATTTTAGGACCCTTAGGACTCTTTTGGGCTGAGATGGGTGAGGGAAAGAATGCATCCCGTGGCGTACATACCTGCAAATACTTAAAATGAACTTGAGGGTGCGACGTCTAGGCTCACGTGTAGACTCTTAATCTTATGCCTTAATTTTGCACACCTTGTCTTACTTGAAAGCTCATGTGAATGTGTTGACAAACTAATTCGGAATGAGTTACATGCCAAGTGTGTGTGAGGTAATACACGTATTCTGTGCTTGCATGTGATACCTAGAACTTTCCCCGTGTGTGTGCAAAGCGAAATAGTAGTTGTTTGGTCTTAGAGATGATTTAGGCATTTCTTTGTGTAGCCTATATAATTATGAATCCACCTGTACATATTACCATAGTTAACCCCTTTGAGCCTATAATCCTTTTTCTTTGGCAACCACATTACAAGCCTTACTCATTTGTTTGAATTAACAATCTATTTGAACCTTTTCACCTCTCATGAGCACTTGGATTGTTATGAACCTTGTAAAAGTTAAAGTGTAAGGTGGTCGGTTTGGCTTTCGAGTGGAACTAGTTGAATAAGGAGAAAGGTGCACTGTTTTAAAAAAAGGAAGAGCCACTTGAAATGAAAAAAAATAAACATAAAAAAAAAACTCATAGATAAGTGGTGGCTCTTGATGCAAGTGTGCTTAAAGAAGAATGGGGTAGTTACATTGATGTGAAGGTGGAATTTTGGGGTGGCATAAGGATGAGGTTTTATCGAGAAAATGTATGTCTTAAAGTGCTTAGGGAGGTGTAGTCACTCTTATATCTAAATGCATCCTACCCGTCTCGTAGCCTACATTACAACCAAATGAAGCCCTATTGATCTTAGACTGAACAATTCGATTTGTAGAGTATTACACTAAGGGTAAGCTTATAGTGTATCTGTGTGGCATATGAATGTTCTTTGCTGAGAGTGAGTGAATTCGTTTATTCTACAGTTCCTTGTTGTCTGATTTCATGTGTGTGGAACTTCTCTAAAAAATGTGATGTGAGGGCATTTAACTCAAGAAGAAAAAGCAAGTCTTCACTTCGGTTAGAGTACATAGAGTAAGCATGAGTGTGGCATGGCATTAGAGTCTTCATCTGAGGTGTGGCTGTTACACTGCTTAGGTTGTTCTTTCATAATAGCAGGTGTGACATAAAAAGGGTAATGCATCTAAGGAATAGGTCTAGAAGTGTGGTTCAGTTTGCTCGAGGACGAGCAAAGATTTAAGTGCGGGGTGTTGATAATAGGTGAATTAGACTATAATTAGACCCTAAAGAACCACATTTTTTTATAGCTTTGTGGTAAAAAAGTTATAACCAAATGCTCGGATTAGTGTTTTTCATGCTTTGCAGGCTATATCCAATGAAAGAAGTCGATGGAGCACATTTGGGATCAATTATGGAGAAAAGGAGGCCAATTAAACAATGCCCACGAAATGCACCAAGTAAAGAGACAAGAGCTGAACTTGGCCTATCGCGATCAGACCATAACCGCGGTAGGACCGCGGCAGAACATGATTAAAGATTCAGAGGACCTCTTTGGCCGCGGTCCTGGCGTAACCGCGGTGGGACCGCGTCAGAACGCGGAAAAGTCAGGGATTAAAGTGTCAAGTCAGGAAAACTTGGTGTAAAACCCTGATAAAAAGTAGGATTCAGCCACGTTATGGCAGATTTGTTTTGGAGAGTACTTTTGCAAGAAACACAAGTGTGAGAGATCACCCAAAAACATCATAGTTCTTTATTTCTTTTTTTTCTTGCAATTTTCCATGATGAATATTTTCGTAGTTTATTTTTACGTTGTTATGAGTAGCTAAATACTTTAGTCTAAGGTTTTGATGGAACCTATTGAAGGATGAACTTCTTGATTATGTTTATATAGTTTACCGGTTAATCTCTATTTGTTCAATTACGTGTTTATTGTAGTTAATTGACATGATCCTCAATTAGTTGTACCTATTTAGTGTGCATAACTCGGGAGAGAGTGCATATTTAGGTAATTGTTGAACAACACCACTCCCAAAGTATAAGAGAGATCTATAACTGCGGGTTTAAGGGCGGGATTAGGGATAACGAAGCCTTGGGTGTAATCTAAAGTGAGCTGTAATAAACAGAGTCAGCTAGCGTATCTCGGGAGAGTTCGTGTAACGACTCGATCGATCGTTTTGAGTACTAGAACTCTGTTCAGTAGTCAGAGGCCATGAACAGCTTCATTTCAGGTGTTACAACTTGTACGCGTGATCGGAATTAATTTTCGGGAAGTTCAGAGTTGATTTGGAGAGAAAATTCTTATTTTAGGAGCTAAGAGTTGAAATAATGAACTAGGATTGGAGTTTTGACTAAACGACCTCGGAATCGAGATCTGAAGATTCCAGCAAATTCGTATGATGATTTCGGACTTGGACGTATGACCGGTGCAGGTTTTGGATAACCTGGGAGCGTTTTGGCGCCTATTGTGGAAGTTAGCATCTTAGAAGGAATTTCTTAAGTTTGGTTTGAAGTGAATTTCAGTGTTATCGGTGTTCGTTTGGGATTCCGAGTCTGAGAATAGCTCAGTATGGTGATTATGAAGTTAGGAGCGCGATCAGAAGCGAATTCGGAGGTCCGTAGGTCATTTTGGAGCCATTTGGCTAAAGATAGGAATTTGAAGGTTTTTTGAGGAGTTTGACCGGAGGTTGACTTTTTGATATCAGGGTCAGAATCCAATTCCAAAAGTTGGAGTAGGTCCGTAATGTCAAATATGAGTTGTGTGCAAAATTTGAGGTCAATCGGACATGAATTGATAGGTTTAAACATCGGAAATAGAAGTTGGAAAGTTCAAATGTTCATAAAGCTTGAATCGGGGTGTAATTCGTGATTTTAGCATTTTTTTGATGTGATTTGAAGCCTCGAGCAAGTCCGTAATGTGTTTTGGTATTGGTTGGTGTGATTGGTTGGGATCCCGGGGGCCTCGGGTGGATTCCGGGTGGTTAACGGATCAAAAAAATGGATTTTGAGAAAGGCTGAGTTGCTGGTATTTCCGCTTATGCAGAAAGGGGACCGCAGAAGCGGCCCCGCAGAAGCGGTAAAGGGAGACGCAGAAGAGAATTTGAGCAAAAGTTAGGGGAACAAAGATGCGGTCAAGGTTCCGCAGAAGCGGGACCGCATCTGCGGAAGTGGATGTCGCAGAAGCAAAAATATGGGCGGCCAGGGCTGATTGCGGAAGCGGCCAAAAATCTGCAAAAGTGGAACCGCATGTGCGGTTGGCCGTCTGCAGAAGCAAAAAGTGGGCTGGAGCTCAGAATCGCAGGAGCGAAGTTTCTTCCGCAAAAGCGGAAGCACGGAAGTGTATATATTTTCGCAGAAGCGACAATAGCTAGAGCAGTGAGGGTGTTTTAAGTTGAATTTTGAGTTCATTTCTCCCATTTTCATCATGGCTTGGGCGATTTTGGGGAGCTTCAAGAGAGAGTTTTCATCATCAATGAGGAGATAAGTTATCCCTATCAGTTTCGAGTTGAATATATCAATTATATACGGATTTAAGCATGGAAATTAGAGTAAAAATTGGGGTTTTGGTTGAAAACCTAGAAAATCATAATTCTGGATTTTAGCCACGATTTTGAATATGGAATTAAGAGAAAATTATATATTTGAGTTCCTAAGGTTATGGGTAATCTTTATCTTTGAGAAATTTTGGATTCCGGGCATGTGGGCCCGAGGGTATTTTCGTCAACTTTCCAATCGGGGTTAGGAAATGCTATAAATTAGTTTGTAATGAATATTTGAACATATATTAATGGATTTGCGTAACCATTGGCTAGTCTTGGAGCGTGGTGCATCAATTGGAGTCCTTTGAGTCTTCGGAGCGAGGTGAGTCTCCTTTCTAATCTTGTCAGGGGGAATTTACCCCATAGGTGAAGTAATTGATTATGTGCTCCTATTTGTGGGGGTCACATACGCACGAGGTAACGAGAGTCCGTGCGTAGCTACTATTATGCTATTGTCCGGGTAGTTAGGACCCAAAAGCATGTGCACGTGGATTAATTGTGAGCACATTGGTAGCTTGAATTGCTTTACTCACATCGAATTAGTAAGTAAATTTCTAAAAGAATTAAACTTCATTTCTTAAATTTTTAAAGGAGAATTTGTTTTATTTGAATAAATATTCCACGATAAGTTCTTATTTGACTGATTGAGCATGTACTTTATGTGTGCCTGCGTCGCATGGATGATTCGCGAGCAGGATATGTGTTTAATTATGGAATGGGCCGAACGCCTTGGTGATACTAGATGCATCTATAGTTCGTGTCGCTCGAACTTCGGCAGTGCATAATTTACATTTCTGTTGGAGCGGGTCGTCGACCTCGGCATGATTTGCACATGTTTATCTATCCCTTGAAAATTGTAAATGTGGAATTGGCCGTACGTGGCTTGATATAAACTGATAAGATAATAAAGAATAAACCTTGGAAGCCCTTGATTTATTATTGAAGGTGTTTACCTGTTTTCTGGCTTCACAATTTGAACTTCTATATAAATCCATGATTATCCTCGCACTTATAGAATATTGTTAATTGACCTCTAGTGAGTGTCGAAGTTAGCCATCTCGTCTCTACCCCTTCGGGATTAGGCGTGATACTCACTGAGTACACGTTGATTACGTACTCATACTACACTTTTGTGCATTTTTGTTGCACAGGTACATATACACCTCTATCAGCCTATTGGGTGTAGCAGCATGGATGACGCTGGGACTAGGTGAGCTACATCATTGAGGTGACCGCAGCTAGAGTAGTTCCTTCCATGTACTGTATTTACTTTTCGCCCACTTTATTCCGGGCGGATGTTGTATTTTATTTCTCTTATCAGTAGTCGCTCATGTACTTGTGACACCGGGTTTCTGGGAGGGTTTACAACGAATTTGTTCTAATTGTTATTATTTAAATTTGAATTCTAGTAGTGAACTTTTATTTATAAAAATGGAAGGAAAAACCTTAGATTTTAAAAAGTATTAAAAGAGGAATTAATTGATGAGTTAGTTGGCTGGCCTGATAGAGGTGTCCAGCGCCACCACGACCCTTAGTGGATCGTGACAACATGGTATCAAAGCACTAGGTTCCCGTCGGTCTCTCAAGTCATAAGCAAGTCTAGTAGAGTCTCGCGGATCGGTACGGAGACGTCTGTACTTATTCTCGGGAGGCTACAGGGCTGTTAGGAGTACTTCCCTTCTTGATTTCCTTTTCGTGCGGTTCGATTCCTTTGAGGCTTATGCCTTTGATTTCTTCCTACTCAATCTTACGCGAGCACTTGTTATAAATTGAAATTGAAGGATTGTAATGGCACTACAAATATAGTGCGGGATGATTTTCCCGGTATAGTTGATTGAACTATTATAGTCGCGCTTTGGAAGGATATTCTAATGTTTCAGCTTAGTAACAGAACTTCTAAGAGCCTTGAGGCTAGGCACAGGTTGCCATGATGCTTATGAGCGATTATTCCGTAGTGTTGTTGTAATGGTGGGACGTATGCCCACGGGCCGGGCAGTGAATGAATTGAAAGGAGGTTTACTCAGTGTGTAATCAAGGGATTCAGTATTTTATTCCCGGCAGGGGAAGTCAAACGAACTGAGGATGGTCAGAAGTGGAGTGGTGGAAGTAATGAAATGTGATGATTGCAAACATGGTGGAGTTCTCCTAATTGGACGTACTAAGTTTGTCGATGTTATAATCTGCTACAGTTCGCCTTTATGGCAGGATATTGTGAACTAGTATTGGAGCTACGACTATCGGATATCGCATGGTGCAGTGGTTTAAGATCGAATTTGAATTTCTAATGTTAACGGGTCGATAAAAATGACCTTTGAAAAGGTTTAAAGTTAGTAACAATGGTGGTTTCAAGTGCCACGAAGGTAGATTTTATCTGAGGCAACAATTGAGCAGCAAAATATAAGGAAGGACATGTGAAAAGTGTCAGGTGGTGCTTAAAACTTCTAGGAGTTCAAGTATGAGGAGCAAGGTCGAGTGGTTAATTAAAGAGATGAGTTCCGCCAAAGTGGGAGAGTGGCGGGTGTTTCATATAGGCTTGGTAGTAGGATGACTATGTGCCTTAGAGAGAGTTTGGATCGAGTTGGGGATTTTAATGATTGGTGATTGAAGCCTGTGGGTATGATGTGAAGTACAGACTATTATGCGGCAGAAGATTGATATGGCGTAAATGAACCGCTTGAAATGGATGAGGGTGCAGCATAACCCTGAATTTGGAAGGATGTTGCTGCACGTTTAATTGATGTCTGAAAGGGGCGAATGGACTTGTGCAACTGGAAGGTGAGCTCGGACTCAGGATGGGCTACTGGTGTCATAGGGAATGTACCCCGTGCAGCGGCGTGGGAAGATATCGGGAGGTGATTCCCCTAGGTGGGTTATTCCCCGTGAGCAGGTTAGCGGTCACGTGGTTGGTGAAGCTTCTACAAAGAATTATATTGGTTGTTCAACAAAGAGATCGATCGTGCGAATGTGGTTAATGATTCAGAATACGAAAGATGGGGATGTACAGGAAGATTCCGATGAAATGATGAAATTATACAGAGAGTCGGGCGAACTCAAGAATGGCGAAGTGACGGCTTCAAGCTAAGTGGGAGAGTCCCACCGCTTGTGATTGGGTTGTATGGTTAACTACTTGTGTGATTTCTAATTATTAGCACATTGATAGATTATTTCATCTATGAGAAAAGACCATAAGTGGTAATTCTAGCAAATGAATTGTTGGAGGCATGCAATGGTTGGCCTTATTGGCTCATGTCCGGACTTGGAAAAAGGTTCAGGACTTATGCCTTGTATGGATACAAGTTTCATAGAAAGTGATTTTCGCCAAGTGCCTCGCCGAGAGAGTATTCGTGTGCTATAAGTTCTATGGAGTGAGTTATGTTCGGGACCAAGCCAGAGCGGGTGGCTCTCAATAATGGTCCTAGTGAATTCAGAAGTTAAAGTGTGGTGCCCGATGATTTCGAGCCTATAAGTACAACTAAGAATCAAGCTTTGTAGCAGCTTATGAGAAGGTGACCTAGATGTTCTATGAAATTTTTACTTGTGATGTAGCATCTGAAAGGTATGAAATAGTTCGTGGGATTTGAGACAGCCTGATCTCGTGATTCAAGGACACTCAGGGTGAGTGTAGATGGAGTATGTTATGTGTTGAATGAAGTTTGTCTTATTTTTAAGGCAATCAAGGAGGAATTGGAAGAAGGTAAATTGACTAGCCATAGTTGAATTGGCATATTGGGGCCAGTGATCAGTTCGGTCCGCGAGATCAAGTTACGTGTATGAATTGTGAGGGTATGTATGAGGCCTTTCGGCCGCTGTGATTGATGATTTATCAGGGGCATTCTTCTGTTGTAGCTTGTTATGTGGAAGCAGATTCTGGAAGGGCTATGATGGCTTGTACCACTACTTGCAGATTTGCACATTCTGCGGTTATGGAAAATTACATGCGTATTGCTATGATTCTCTTGAAGTGAGTTAAGTGGAAGGTTCGTATATGCTGAAGTGTTAAAATATTAATGATTTCGGAGTTATGATGAAAAATTGTGTTTTATCGTATGTTGGCACGTTGGGTGCAGTGAGTAGCATGGGAATACGAAGTGAGGATCAAGGTTGCAGTTCGGTGTTGGCAAGGATGTCACGGGCTCGGATGAGCAAGGAAAGGGTTGGATGATCAAAGTAAATTGGTAGTGTCTTCAGCGTCACCTGAGATCGATGTGTTGTGAAAGAGGCTTTGCATCCTGGTTAAGGATTCTTGATCATTTTTCCGCGTTAGTGCATTCAATGGTTTAGATGTGCAGACCCAATTAATCGTTATGGTAGATTGTAGGAGTGTGTCCCACTGGAAGATTGCACAAATGTGGCACGACTCCACTTGATTTATTAAAGCTATAAACCGAGTATGAAGAATTGTGATGAGATCATTAAATTGAGAATGGATGCCTGGAGGGAACTTGGATTCTAAGTTGTGGATTGTACTCCGGTTATGATGGTTGTACTTGTGTGTTACGAGAGGTGGGGAATTAGTATGGACCTTTGAAAGGTCATTGGCTTAATTTGATATGATCAGGATCGACTTGAGGTCGGTGGGTGGATTTAAATGTGAATTTGGGCTTTATAGCAGGCCAATTGTGTTCATTTCAGTAATGCGCTCCTTATGGAGTAGTCAGGGTGTCATCTCGTTGTCAGATATCTCATGAAGTGATACATTGCGCCTTGTGAGTCGTGAGACGGCTTGAGAAATTATGTATGTGTTGAGGACCCGTGTGGGAATGTCGCATTATGAGCAGGATGGCTCTCGAGATACAGACTGTATATCGCACCTCAGTTATGCCCGATTTTTTTAGCTTATCGCGCTATGTGTCCCCTCGGTGATGGCATTATTCACATAGCGTGCTTGTGATCTAGATTCGGTATTTTATCGCAATGAGCAAATTAGCTCGATGTGTATCTCCTTATGTGAGTTCTACATGCGGATCGGGTGGCACGCCGCCATGGTTATATTGTGAGGATCGGGTGGCACGCTGCCATGGTTATGCTGTGTGGATCGGGTTGCACGCCGCAACAGTGTGATGATGAGTGTAGCTTTCTATATGCTAATTTTGTATGTTCCGCTTCCTAATTTCTAAGGAAGGTCCGTAGTAGTGCGGGAGTTAGGTAATTCCTTCCGGAGTTCGATTTCCTGTTTGTGTTGTATTCGGATTGGTGGCCTATTGGTACATTGTGGCGTCATATGAGATTTTTGATCGCATTCGGAGTGGCTTATTGCCTGAGCAGTTCGTACTGGGTGAGATGAGACTGTGGGATTTAGGGTCAGTGCAATCTGATTATATGAAGTATATTAAGGAGCGAAGATCATTATTTGGTTCAGAATGTGGTAATGTTTCTTGTCAGAGGTATAGACTCGTTGGTTGGTTGACTTGGCAGTTGATCATGAATTTCGGTATCTCATCCGCCGTGGCGGTATTGTAATAGTTAGAGTAAGACCTATGTAGGTCATGAGGTGCAATGGGAGCATCAGATTCATGGAAATTTGATTAATTCAAACGGAAATGATTGTGGTCCTATGAGTAAAGTCATGCAAAGTGTGAATTCAGCAGAGTTATACAGTCATGTTTGAGTACAACATATGTTGATTGATACGGTGATCTTATGTTAGAAACAGGCCTGGCATAGAATTCCGGATGTTGGAATTGGGCTCTAAGGCTTATTTGCGTGAATAAAAAGGGAATATCTTTAGAATTTATCGATCCGATGTGCTCGGCTAAGTTGTGGTAGCACGGGGAGGTGCATGAGAAGTTAAACATCAATTTAAGACTACTTCATTATAGTTCTCAACACGTTCAAGGACGAACGTATATTTAAGTGGGAGAGAATGTAACGACCCGACCGGTCATTTTGAGTACTAGCACTCCATTCAGCAGTTGGAGACCATGAACAACTTCATTTCAGGTGTTACGACTTGTACGCGTGGTCGGAATTAATTTCCGGGAAGTTCAGAGTTGATTTGGAGAGAAAATTCTTATTTCAGGAGCTAAGAGTTGAAATAATGAACTAGGATTGGAGTTTTGAGTAAACGACCTCGGAATCGGGAGCTGAAGGTTCTAGCAGGTTTGTATGATGATTTCGAACTTGGACGTATGTCCGGTGCGTGTTTTGGATAACCCGGGAGCGTTTTGGCGCCTATTGTGGAAGTTATCATCTTAGAAGGAACTTCTTAAGTTTGTCTCGAATTGAATTTCGGTGTTATCGGTGTCCGTTTAGGATTCTAAGTCTGAGAATAGCTCCGTATGGTGATTCTAGAGTTGGGAGCGCGATTAAAAGCGAATTTGAAGGTCCGTAGGTCATTTTGGAGCCTTTTGGCTAAAGATAGGAATTTGAAGGTTTTTTTGAGGAGCTTGACCGGAAGTTGACTTTTTGATATCGGGGTCGGAATCCAATTCCGAAAGATGAAGTAGGTCCATAATGTCAAATATGACTTGTGTGCAAAATTTGAGGTCAATCGGACATGAATTGATAGGTTTAAACATCGGAAATAGAAGTTGGAAAGTTCAAATGTTCATAAAGCTTGAATCGGGGGTGTAATTCGTGATTTTAGCATTTTTTGATGTGATTTGAAGCCTCGAGCAAGTCCGTAATGTGTCTTGGGATTGGTTGGGGTCCCGAGGGCCTCGGGTGGATTCCGGGTGGTTAACGGATCAAAACAATGGATTTTGAAAAAGGCTAAGTTATTGGTTGCTGGTATTTCCGCTTCTGCGGAAAGGGGACTGCAGAAGCGGCCCCGCAGAAGCGAATTTGAGCAAAAGTTTGGGGACCTCAGATGCGGTCAAGGTTCCGCAGAAGTGGGACCGCATCTGCGGAAGTGGATATCGCAGAAGCGAAAATATGGGCGGCCAGGGCTGATCACGGAAGCGGCCAAAAATCCGCAAAAGCGGAACCGCATGTGCGGTTGGCCATACGTAGAAGCGGAAAGTGGGCTGGAGCCCAGAATCACAGGAGCAAAGTTTCTTCCGCAAAAGCGGAAGCGTATATATTTTTGCAGAAGCGAAAATAGCTGGAGCAGTGAGGTTGTTTTAAGTCGAATTTTGAGTTCATTTCTCCCATTTTCATCATGGCTTGGGCGATTTTAGGGAGCTTCAAGAGAGAGTTTTCATCACCAATAAGGAGGTAAGTTATCCATATCACTTTCGAGTTGAATATATCAATTATATACGGATTTAAACATGGAAATTAGAGTAAAAATTGGGGTTTTGGTTGAAAACCTAAAAAATCATAATCTTGGATTTTAGCCACGGTTTTGAGTATGGAATTAAGAGAAAATTATATATTTGAGTTCCTAAGGTTATGGGTAATCTTTATCTTCGAGAAATTTTGGATTCCGGGCACGTGGGCCCGAGGGTATTTTCGTCAACTTGCTAATCGGGGTTAGGAATTGCTATAAATTAGTTTGTAATGAATATTTGAGCATATATTAATGGATTTGTGTAACCATTGGCTAGTCTTGGAGCGTGGTGCATCAATTGGAGTCCTCGAAAGAATGTAGAATGCCGATTTTGATTCTTCAAAACGAGGTGAGTCTCTTTTCTAATCTTGTGAGAGGGAATTTACCCCATAGATGAAGTAATTGATTATGTGCTCCTATTTGTGGGGGCTACGTACGCACGAGGTGACGAGATTCCGTCCGTAGCTACTATTATGCTATTTTTCGGGTAGTTAGGACCCAAAAGCATGTGTACGTTGATTAATTGTGAACACATTGGTAGCTTGAAATGCTTAACTCACATCGAATTAGTAAGTAAATTTCTAAAAGAATTAAACTTCATTTTTCTTAAATTGTTAAAGGAGAATTGGTTTTATTTGAATAAATATTCCCCGATAAGTTCTTATTTGACTGATTGAGCATGTACTTTATGTGTTCCTGCGTCGCATGGATGATTCGCGAGTAGGATATGTGTTTAATTAAGGAACGGGACGAATGCCTCGGTGATAATAGATGCATCTATAGTTCGTGATGCTCGACCCTCGGCAGTGCACAATTTACATTTCTGTTGGAGCGGGCCGTCGACCTCGGCATGATTTGCGCATGTTTATCTATCCCTTGAAAATTGTAAATGTGGAATTGGCCCTACGTGGCTTGATATAAACTGATAAGATAATAAAGAGTAAACCTTGGAAGCCCTTGATTTATTATTGAAGGTGTTTACCTGCTTTCTGGCTTCACAATTTGAACTTCTATATAAATCCATGATTATCCTCGCACTTATAGAATATTGTTAATTGACCTCTAGTGAGTGTCGAAGTTGGTCATCTCGTCTCTACCCCTTCGGGATTAGTCGGGATACTCACTGAGTACACGTTGATTACGTACTCATGCTACACTTCTGTGCATTTTTGTTGCACAGGTATATATACACCTCTAGCAACCTATTGGGTGTAGCAGCATGGATGACCCTGGGACTAGGTGAGCTACATCATTGAGGCGACCACAGCTAGAGTAGTTCCTTCCAATGTACTGTATTTACTTTCCGCCCACTGTATTCCCGGCAGATGTTGTATTTTATTTCTCTTATCAGTAGTCGCTCATGTACTTGTGACACTGGGTTTCTGGGAGGGTTTACAACGGATTTGTTCTAACTGTTATTATTTAAATTTGAATTCTAGTAGTGAACTTTTATTTATAAAAATGGAAGGAAAAACCTTAGACTTTCAAAAGTATTAAAAGAGGAATTAATTGATGAGTTAGTTGGCTGGCCTGACAGAGGTGTCCGGTGCCACCACGACCCTTAGTGGATTTTGGATCGTGACAGTTCGTCTAGTAAATTATCACGATTACTCGGGAGAGATTTACGGTAAAAAGAGTGCTCATGATTGATAGATATATTTTGGTGAATCTATATGAAACATAACCGGAAGGGATTCCATCAATAGGAAAAATCACTACCTTAGAGCCTTCTCATTATTGTTTACAACCCACGCATATTTAGTTTACAACTGTTTGTTTACTTTCAATCTTAGTTAGTAGAAATACCATCAACTATTGTTTACAACGTTTGAGAAAGTTGATTATAAAAAATTTAGTGATTCCAACAAAGGTAATTGATAGGTTAGTTCTCTGTGGGATTCGACTCCGGACTTATAAACCGGATTATATTTGTAACGACCACATTGTCCTTTTTATAAGGCATAGTTGGGCGTGATCAAGTCTTAATTAATATTAATTCGTATACAGTTAAAACTAAATTAAGTTAGATATATTTTGTGATATGTTTTATGTTCCTAAACATTAGGATTACTACATAATTCAAATAAATTGAGTTAATTTTAACACTTTAAATAATAATAAATAATTAAATAATAATTTTTAATCACACAATCTAATTTTAAAGAATAAAAAACTATAGGTGCGGATTTATATGAATATGTTTCTGATTTTAATAAGACAGATGGAATTGTGCTCTTAAATTTATTTATTTTTACTTCATTATTAATAGTTAATTTATTTACAAATTTCTCAAATCAAACCAATCATTTTAGATTAGGTTTTTAGAACGAGTTCGTCCAAGTCTTCTATACATCAAAATTTAACAATATTTATATTTTTTTATTGGTTTATTTTCACAATTAGATGCCCTTGTGCCATGAGTTGTTCCCAAATTCAAGATTTTCAAATGAAAAGGAACATGTTGTGAAATATTATTATCAATATATTATGTGTGACAATTTGATGATCGATTAAAAATAATATGCACCAATAAATTAAAATAAAGATTGAATTGACCCTGTGATATAAGCAAATATACATTAAGATATTCATATAGAATGTGAAAATCATCTTTCCAAACAAATAGGTGTTTACATAACACATAAGATATTGATTTTATCTTGCGTATTATTTTGAAAATATTGAGTTTATAATTATCATTTTTACAAACTACCTATCCTTTTCATATTTGCCTTGTTCTAGATAATAAATATTCATTTTCTATAAGATAAATGTTTGTATTGTTTAAGGTAGTGATTAATTTGTTGAGGGATACTGATAATAGGTAAATTAGACTATAATTAGATCCTAAAGAACCACATTTTTGTATAGCTTTTACGATAAAAAGTGATAGAAAAATGCTCTAATTAGTGTTTTTCATGCTTTGCAGGATATATCTAAAAAAAGAAGTCTGTGGAATACTTTTGGGATCAATTACGGAGAAAAGGAGGCCAATCATACAATATCCACAAAGTGAACCAAGTGAAGGGACAAAACCAGAACACTGCTGCAGATTCTGAAGACCACTCTGGCCGCGGTCCTGGCGTAACCGCGGCAGGACACGTAAATGATAATAGGTGAATTAAACAATGATTAAGCCTCAAAAGAACCACTTTCTTGTAGAGTTTTTATTGTAAAAGTAATAGCAAAATTCTCTTATTAGTGCTTTTCATGTTTTTCAGGTTACATACAGTAGAAGAAGGCTATGGAGTGGTTTTGTATCATTTATGGAAGAAAAAGAAGCCTATCGCACCAAAGTGGCCAAATGAACCATGTGAAATACACAAACGAGTCCTGGAGGTGAACTGCCGCGGTCCCGGCGTAACTGCGGCCGGACCGCGGCGAGCTGCTATATGAGATTCAGAGAGGCCTTTTGGCCGCGGTCCTAGCGTGGGCACGGTAGGACCGCGGCAGGCGACGGGAAATTGAAGGACTGAAGTGCAAATTCCGAAATTCTTAGTCCAAAATCCTATTTGAATACTAGGACTCGCCTAAGGGAGGTATGTAACATTATTAGAGAGTATTTTGGCAAGAAAAATAAGTGTGAGATATCACCCAAAACATCATTATTTCTATTCTTCTTTATTTTCTTGCAATTTATGATTATGAATCTTTTAGTATTTGATTTCTCCATTGCCATGAGTAGCTAAAAACCTTAATCTAAGATTTTGGTGGAACCCGTTGGGAATAACTTGGTTGTTTTATCAATATAATTAGATTTGGTTGTTAATCTCTAATTGTTCATATATGTTTTGATTGTGGATTAGTTGAAAGGGCCCTCAATTATCCGTTCCTATTTATTATGTATCTTCTTAAGAGAGAGTGCATATTTAGGTGATTGTATGAACAACATCACTCCCGCATTATAGACGAGAGTCATAAACGAGGGTTTAGGGGTTGGATTAGAGATAACGAAACCCCGGGTGCAATCTAAGTGAACCGTATTGTGAAATTAGCTAGCGTAGCTTGAGAAAGTGCGTCTAGTAGATTATTATAATTACTTGAGAAAGAATTATGATAGATGGAGAGTTCATGATTGTTAGAAATAGCTAAATCATAGTTATAGGACATATACAACCAAGGAAAGTACCAAGGGGGAAACCATTACCTTAGACTTTCTTTATATTGTTTATACATCAAGTTTAGTTAATATTTAGTTATTCATTATTTTCAGTATTAGTTTTTAGAAAATCAACCATTGTGAATCAGAAAGTTTGGGAAAACAGGTTATGTGAATTTAGTAAATCCGACAGTAGTAATTGATAGGTTAATTCTCTGTGGTTCGACTCTGGGCAGTAATATTCAGGTTATATTTGCAACGCCCGCGTAGTCTTTTATAATACTCAGTTGAGCGTGATCAAATTTTGGTGCCGTTTCCGGAGAATTAACGGTGTTATCAATTACAATTGAAAGAAGTACAAAATTCTTAGTGTAGTCAGTTTTCTCTATACTCAATTTTATATTGAACTTTTAACGTTTGTTGACTTGGTTGCACAGGTGCATGCCTAGAAACTCATCGAGATCTGGTGAAGTATTAGAAGCATTATTGGATCCCCAGAAAGTTTTTAGGGCTCTGAATCGGGCCAACCGACAAAACAAACAACAACCACACAATTCGAAACAATCATGGGTGATAACCAGGAAAATCCACCAGCACCAATAGCGCCAGTGCCAGAGGCTTCTCTCTATGACTGGGCATAACCCACAGCTGAGAATCTATCCACAACGATAGTAGTTCCGCAGATACAGGCTGAGTCATTCCAGATCACAAATAACATGTTACACTTGTTGCAGAATAAGGGACTATTTTTTGGGTCACAAGTTGAAGATCCTTAGCAACATTTTAAGAATTTCTTATCTATCTGCAAAACCCAAAGGCAACCCAATATAAGTCCGGAAGCAATCAAACTGTTATTGTTTCCATTCTCAGTGACAGGAGCTGCCCAGACTTGGCTGAATTTACTTCCCATATATTCTATAGCAACGTGGGATGAACTAGTCAAGAAATTCCACAACAAGTTCCATCCACCCAACAAGACTGCTCAACAAATTGATGAGATTTTGAGCTTTAAATAGAGACCGATGGAGACTTTGCATGAAATATGGGTGCGTTTTAAAGGGATGTTGGTCATATGTACACACCATGGTGTTCCTGATCTAATGTTGGGGCAGAGCTTCTACATGGGATTGTCAGATAGCGTAAAGAACATTATTGATGCTTCAGCTGGTGGGGCATTTTGGAGCAAAACATGGAGAGAGGGCCAGAGTCTGCTTGACAAGATGGCACAGAATTTGGGCTGGGTATCCAGAGGTGCACCCATCACTCCAGTGGTACACTCAGTGCCTTTAGATCCATCCAATTCTATGGGGGAAAACATGGCCACCTTATTTACACAGATGAGCATACTCACCAAGAAGGTAGAAGAGTCAGGGCAGAAACAGCAGGTACATAATGTTGATACTACCAATGGGGGCTTGTGTGCATCTTGCATTAGTCAGCCAGTTGGTAATCAGTGGAATGCAGAACACGGTCATCATCACTACCCTAAAGACATGAACTATATGTCTAATTATGGCGGCTAGAGACATGGTGGTCAGAAGTGGGGTCAACAGAATCAGCAATACAGGCCACCACAGCCACAGTTCAACACCGGGAACATGGGAGGTATAAGACCCCCCAACAATATGGTACCTTACCCACGACTACAGGGATACAACAATCAGAATCAGTAGCAAGGGTATCACCCACCTCAGCAGCAACATGGTGGAAGGCAGGAAGATGGGTTTGCTAGACTTGAAGCAATGATGCAGCAGGTTATTGGCTCTAACGCTAAAATTAATGAAAGAGTCGATGCCCATGATGCAGCAATCAAAAATATCGAAGTACAAGTGGGCCAAATTTCAATGTCCTTGAACAATCTTCCTCAAGGGACACTACCTGCAGACACTCAGATAAATCCAAAAGATCAGGGACCGAAGCAGTTGATGGCAGTTGTCACGACCCGGATTTCCTACCCTCGGGAGTCGTGATGGCGCCTACTAATAGGAGCTAGGCAATCCAATTATCAAATACCTCTTTTAATGAACTACGACAATATTAGAAATAATGAAACATTTAATAATAAAGCGGAAGTCTTAAACATAGTTAACTGAGAGAAATACGGGAGTTTAATAAATCCTCTACCCAAGACTAGTGTCACAATACTCACGAACGTCTAGAGAATACTAAATACAAGGTTTGAATGAAACGTAAATTGTCTGCTTTGGTACAAATGATAACAAACAGAATAAAATAGAAAGGACTCCGGGCCTGCAGACGTCAGCAAGGCTACCTCGAATGTCCCTGGACTGGAAACTCGCTCCCAGAATGCTACTGCTACTCAAAT
>MU789778.1:15147-32363 GCA_026770625.1 Nicotiana glauca
CCTCCAATCGATTCCCAGTCGAAATCCTCTTAATCCCTCGTCAAAAGCTCCCAAATATGCTCTACAATGGTGAGAAATGGGGTTTGGTTCGCGGATGAAATGTTTTTAAGCATTCTGCCCCAGGTGCGAAATAACCCTATGCGATCGCATCACTAACACAACGTCGCATAGCACAAAACTCCAGCCTCCCCAATTTCTCTTATGCGATCGCACTAACATCCCCGCGTTCCCATAGAACAAAACACTGCCAGGGAACCCAGGCCCAAATTACACTACGCGATCGCAACTGCCCGTATGCGAACGCACTGACCTATTTTCCGAACCTATGCGATAGAGAAAAACAGGACCCCTATCCAAACCTCCTATGCGATCGCAATGCACCCTATGCGATCACATAGAGCAAATTTCTCTGCAATACTTTAGCTGATTTCTACAACTCCCAAAGGGCAAGATTGGTCCGTTTGACCACTTGAAATCACCCCGAGGCCCTCGGGACCTCAACCAAAAGCAGAAATATGTTCTATTACCTTATTTAAACTTGCTCAAATCATAAAATCACTATCGTTAACATCAAAATCATCCATTTTCATCAAATCAAAGCTTAAGTTTCTTAAAAACTTCCGAATTGCACATTCGGTCAAAAACCCAACCAAACGACGTCCGAATGACCTGAAAATTTACAGATATATCCAAAATCACCTAAAGAAGCTACTGCAACTCTCGGAATTCCATTCCGACCCTCGGATCAAAATCTTACCTATCAGCCGAAATCCGCCAAAATTCCAACTTTGCCAATTTAAGCTTATTTCTACACCGGACCACCAAATTCAATTCCGATCGCACTCCTAAGTCACAAATCACCTCCCGAAGCTAACCGAATCATCGAAATTCATATCCGAGCCCTTTATCTCACAAGTCAACTTCCGGTTGACTTTTCCAAAACAAGCTTCCTTCTAAGAGGCTATGTGCCTTATTTTCAACTAAAACCAATTCAATTACACCCGATCAAATCTAATACTGATATTGAGATATGAAGCAACACATTAAGGGGGAAATGGGGCAGTAACTCACGTGACGACGGGTCGGGTCATCACAATATATGTAATTCAAGTATTGGACTGTATGAGCAGAATTGTATTAAATCGAATGGACTGATTCAATTTACTTAGGTTCTCTGTTAGATTGATAAACTGTTAGGCTAAAACTTTTTATTTTCAAATTATTAACTGTGTATTGGTGCTCTTAATGTTAGATACGTGTAGAAATATTTTGAAGAACAAAAGCTAGTTAGCACTGAATTATACAGACTGTTCAAATTTTTTTTGTTATCCAGGCTATAGCTCAGTTTCAATGTATGTAGTAGAAATTTAAAAAATTAGTAGATAGTTTGTCAATAATAAATGCATATCACTAATGTCAATAGCTGATATCTTAACTCTAAAGCCAAGATACTTGTGTTCCAGCATTGTCAGTTTCCGATTCAGCTTAGGAAATAGACTTTGATTAGTTTACACTTTAATTAGATAGTTAAAAATCAATTAATTATTAATCGGAACTTCAGTATGTGCCTGTAACGTTTGAAATTAGTTTCCAAGGGTGATGAGTTGGATATAAATATCGAACTACAGGTTCTTAACAAATTTTGATAAATTGCATAATAATGAGTTTAGAGTTAACCATTAGAATACTATTAATTAGACCTGTTGTGAATTAAAAATCAGCAGTTAAAAATGTGATTAAGGCTATGTTAGATATGGACCTATTAAGAGTCAAAATAATTTTGTTTTTTTTTTCTTATGGGCCAGTCTCAAGCCAATTCGTTGGCTGAATTCAGATGTTTTTCTAAAAGCATACCTTATAATAAAGGAAATTAAGTCCTGAGTATAAGATTGAGTTTTGAATTAGGTAGTGGGTTCAAGCTAAAAGGCTTTTATTCTTTTGTTTGAAGCCGGACTTGAATTCGAGACTCGAATTTATATTCTTGGATTAATTAACCTTTAGAGACAAAACAAAAATAGAGAATTTAGTTACTTTAGTTTGGCCTTTAATAAATACAAATGAGACGAGCCTCGCCAAACAAGTATACAAGTTGCGGGGCCCTTATTAATTAATTATTAAAAATACTTAGTATTCGGGATAGGCCATTTGGCGAATTTCATGGGCTTCCCAAAAGATAACAACACGTTAGTCACTTTAAGCGAGAATTTTAATAATATTACCTTCTTAATACGGGTGCACATTTGGTGACCCAAATCTAAATCTCAACGAAGTCGAAATGTGTCAAAAGCCACGGGTGTACTGGTACAACATGGTTCGAGATATATTTTCACGACGATGCAATTCTTATTAATAAATATATAATAAATGCGGATTATTAATAAAAGGCACATAGGCTGGAACATGTTTTGAAATCAGATAAAAATACAACAGTTGAGCGACCGTGCTAGAACCACGGAATCCGAAAATGCGTAACACACCTTCTCCCGGGTTAACAGAATTCCTTACTCAGATTTCTGATTCGCGGACTATTAACAGAGTCATATTTTTCCTCGGTTCGGGATTCAACCGGTGACTTGGGACACCATTAATCTCCCAAGTGGCGACTCTGAATATTAATAATAATTTCCGTTCCGATTGTCCTTTAAGTGGAAAAAATCCTTTACGCCCCTCTCGGGGTGTAGTGTAAAGGGAGATGTGACACACACTAGGCGGGCTTAAGAAGCAGGTCTATTGAGTTAACAGGGTAAACACATATACACCTGCTAAGACTTTAGACAAGTCAGACTTATTCATAGTAATTATAGCTAGAGGGATAGCAATTTCGCATAAAAATTTCTAACATGGGAGCCTAACATGATCACAAGCAGTACAACAACAACCTAGTAGCATGGTCTATAGCAGACCACAACAGTGCCAATACTCATGAGAATATATATCACTTAAGAGGAATAGGGCATGCAAGCATAACCACTTATACCAATTACCCAGACATGAGAGAAGATAACATAGAAATTTGCCCTAAAGCAATTCTAAAGACATAAGATTAACAAATCAAACATACATTAGAACTTAAATGGCACAGAAATATGCTTTAGGTTTGTGTGAAGCATGAGAACACAAGTGAGCTCAATCTTTCACTACTCGTGTGACCTTGCCTCACAGCTTTCAGAAGGGCCTAAAGTGCATGATGTTTCAATTTTCAAAATATATAAATATAAAGAAAAATGCCTCCAGTTGATGTTCTCTTTATTTCTCTATCTTATTGACTATTGACATGGCAAAGTCTGGTTCTATTGAGCGTGATACCTGCCCTTTACAAAGTGGTTTCTGAAAAGGTCTTTAAACGACTCTTCGTCTCCAGTTCCAAAAGGTTTAATGAATGACTTTTTTCTCTGCCCACCACCCTTGAAAAGTGACTCTCAGTTTGACGACCTTTCTTCTGGTAAATGGAAAAGTCAGTTTTTTATAGTCATCTCTTGCTTTATGGAAAGATTGATGTAGAGAAAAAATTCCAGCTAACTAATACATCCTTAGAAATTTATCATGTTGAGTAAGAATAACTCAACAAGGTCTGAAACATAGACACAGAGATACATGACAAGGTAGGGAACACACATTAGTTTAGTAGCACTTAAGAAGACTGGAACCCACTCCCATACTGAAAGCATATAAACTATGCTAAAGCCTACTGAATTTAACTACTTGAGGACATGGAACTGTAGGGCTGTCACGACCCAAAAACAACCATCGTGATGGCGCCTATCATAGAACTAGGCCAACCTCAACTCAACAATCCAACACCAACAATAGTAAGTTTGAAAACATTAACGGAAGCATTTAACAACTAAAAAAACTTTTTAAAACATAAGGAGTTCCCAAAGTGATACAATTCATCCCAAAACCAGGGTGTCACTGAGTGCATGAGCGTCTAGATTAGAAAATACAGTCTACAACAGTGTCTAAATATATAAATTGAAAATACGATAAAGATAAAAAAGGAGAGTCAAGGCCCACGAACGCCATGCAGCTACCTCGATAATCTCTAAACTCTAGAACCTCGATCAGTAACCGCTGCTACGACTGGTATCGCATGGATCTGCATACGAGGTTGTCACACCTCCTTTTTCACTACTACACCTCCCTTGAAGGGTATAATAAAGGAGTTTTTCCAATTAAAGGACAATTGGAACGGGATTTATTATTAAGATTTCAGAGTCGCCACTTGGGAGATTAATGGTGTCCCAAGTCACCGGTTGAATCCCAAATCGAGGAAAAATATGACTCTATTAACAGTCCACGGACCAGAAATCCGAGTAAGGAATTCTGTTAACCCAGGAGAAGGTATTAGGCATTCCCGGGTTCCGTGGTTCAAGCACGGTCGCTCAACTGTTGTATTTGATTTTATCTGATTTCAAGACATGTTCTAGCCTATGTGCCTCTTATTAATAAACCGCTTTTATTTTTATTTTTAATAAGAATTGCAACGTCGTG
This sequence comes from Nicotiana glauca, assembly GCA_026770625.1. Taxonomy (NCBI): domain Eukaryota; kingdom Viridiplantae; phylum Streptophyta; class Magnoliopsida; order Solanales; family Solanaceae; genus Nicotiana; species Nicotiana glauca. The sequence goes on from MU789778.1 coordinate 19,639, forward strand.
AAAAATGTATCTCGAACCACGTTGCACCAGTGCACCCGTGGTTGTCAATACATTTCGACTCCGTTGAAATTTGAATTTGGGCCACATCAATGTGCACCCGTATTTAAGAAGGTAATTTTTATTAAAATATGCGCCTAGAATAACTACGCGTTTATTATTTTTTGGGGAAGACCGTAAAATTTGCTAAACGGTCAACGCGAATTCTAAATATTTTTATATAGAATTTATTGAGGGCCCCACATTTTGTATTTCATTGGGCGAGGCTCGTCTCATTTAAAAGTTAATCCTAAAGTAACTACGATTTTCTACTTATTATGTGTCCCTAATAACGAGAAAAATCCTAAACAATCTGAAATGGCCAAGTTTATGAATTAGTTTCGAGTTACACAAGCCTACTACCTACATGCGGGCCTGAGGAAGGGAGGCCCAATTCGAATTAGCGGCATACGAACGTGACTGGGATCGAGCCCCAGCGAAAGTGCAGCACGGCGTTTAAGGCAATTCAATAGACACTTTGCATTTGATATTGACTCTGCCCAGTTGTCTTATTCCATTCTTTATCCTACTTTAAGCAAACAAGCTCACTTAATTAATTTTCGATGAACTCTTAGAAACCACTAGGTGAAAAGCAAATTAGAAGCATTAATTCAACTAACACAAGTAGGCTGGTTACCTTGGCAGTAATCACTGAGCCACACGAAATTAATACTAATTGCAACTGCATGAAACTATCCTAATCACTGAAGCTGCAGTTAAGCAATTACGAAATTAAACCATCCACAACAGTCTGACTACACACATCCATACTCAAATCAAGTTGTAGATCTAACCTATAATCAATTACAATTAAGCAACCTTTAAATTAATACAAATTAACCAAATTAAGAGTAGACCAGTGCATACTACAGTCCTGATCATAAATACAAGTAATTATGTGAGCAATGACTTGAACAGGGCTTCATTTCATTCCAACTGAAGGTTACATCAAGGTGATTCAAATGTGTACCTGGATATCGAATGGAAATAGAAGAAGAGAAATCAGTTTAGGCAAGAGCGAGCAGCAGCAGTTTTCAGCAGTAGAGAACAATAACAACCCAGAATGAGATCCGAAAATGCAGAAATATTCAAAACCCCAGCAGAGATTTAATAGCTTGATTCACAGTCAGCTTGAATCGGTCTACAATAACTTGAAAACCCCACCAGTGAGCTTTTGAAGCTCTTATAACCAGAAATCCAACTAGAGAGAGAGTAAATTACCAACTAGTATTTGAATCAAACACTCTGATCAGAATCCATTTAATAGAACAGTAATGTATTTTGGTATTTTTGAAGTTTTTGTTTGTTTTTGGATTTTTGAATTTGAAAGCTTCTTCAGATCTGAAAAATTCAGAACGGAAAGAGTTTGGGAGCTAATAATGACTGAACCCCCGAAGACCCCCTTAGCAAGGCAAATGTGACCTCTTTTATAGGCAACAAACAAGTTCTCCAAATCGTTTTTAGTCCCTCACTCGATTTACCTCATACCCCTTAAATTCTTAACTTGTTATGCAAGTAGGTACCTCAAACTTCCTCAATATTCTAAGTATGCCCCTCTCTAAAAGGTTCTAAGGAGTTCCATTATTGCTATCTAGTTCATGAATGCCTAAAATTCCCTACCTTCAATCTGAATTTACCAACTCCAACTAAACCAAACCTTTCATTGACCTAAACTGATTAAAATTGACTAAACTAAACAACTTACTCCAACACAACTGTTATCAAACAAAATCTTACCACTGTCATTCTCCAAAAACTACATCAAGATTGAACAAATTTTGATCAAACTAATCACTAAGTTATTGAACTAATTAGGCTAACTTTTAAATCTTAAACTAACAGAACAAAACAACAATCAATTAAAATTAAACTAATCTAAAGAAAAATTCAAATTAATACTGAAATTAAAAAAACCATGACTAATCGAAAATTAGAAAGACTCATTCAAGGTTTTAATCAGCAAAAAAATCATATAGCAAAGAAAGATAAAGAGAAAGGACTCACGACTACACTGGCCACTCGACTGTCTCTTAATCTCGAAAGTCAATTGACCTTCAACAGCGTTTGAACATCAATGGTGGTCGAAACTCCATGAGGGAGGCTAAGGAATTACATGCCCTGAATTTGAGGGGATTTTGGGAGGTTTAGGGTTTGGCCGGAAAATACTAAAATGCAAATTCGAGCCGCTCCGGCAAGATTCGAAGGGTGCGGCTATGAGGGTTGGGTAGAGGATGCATGGGCGGTTCTGTGGTGTAAATTTGGGGCCGTTTCGCATAACTTGTATCATGGCCGGAAAATCTTTGACGGGATATTCGACAAGATGGGGCAGGATTTAAAGGAAAGGGGTAATGGATTCATGACGGGGAAGATGAGAGGAATTTATGGTGTTATTTTGGAGTGAATTGGCGGTGGTGCCGTTTGCCGGCGGTAGGGTTCCGGCGAGGTGCAGAGAACCTGTACGAGGAAGAGGGTTACGGTCTCTGACTTTCTAAAAGATCCCCGACCATTTTATTTAATTGACCAAATTGATCCTCAGCTGCTGGATCAGGATAATCGGACAGCTGTTATCAAACAAAACGGGGCGACGTCGTTTTGATGGAGGACTTGGACTGGGCAAGGTGATGTTTGGGCTGGGGTTGTGACGAACTAAAATTGGGCCCGGGAAGACTAGACACAGAGGCCCAAATTGCATTAACCCAATCCTTTTATTAAAAACCCTTTTGCTTTCTCTTTTGCCTTTATTTCTTTTGTTTTCCACTTTATAAATTGTATTTTTTTTTCCTTTTTTATAGTTTTATAACGATAAAAATAAAACTTCAAAAATGAAAATAAAATCCTAACATTAAACTAACTAATCTCCTTAAAATTACCTAAACCTATTTTGTAAAAAAAATTCCAATCAAACCACAAAATAAACTATTTTTGTTATTTCTTCATATTTGTTTCAAAATAAATTAACCCTTAATTAATACTAAAATACGAATTTAAATCCTAAACTAATGCCAAGTATTTTTGTATTTTTCATATGAATTAACACGCGCGAATAAAATGCAACCAATTAACACAAAATTCACGAAAATATAAAAATAAGGAAAAATCTTTTTATTTGGAATTTTTGGGAATAATTCATATATAAGGCAAAAATCACGTGCTCACAGCTGTCCCTCTTTGCTCGAAAACGTGAAAAGTTTTCGGGCAAAGATAAGTGAGCAAATACGAGCGATTTTTGCCCGTTCAAATATTCTGTTGTGAAGTATTTTTTGAAAGAGCTGACCGCACCCTGCTTCAGAGGCTGCCTACATATCCTGGGCTAAACAGGAATAAGGTCAGTGTAGTTCGAGAATGTCTGGTAGCTGGGACTACCAGGAGCTGTGATCTCATTGCTGTTGCTGCTGCTATTGCTCACTGACCTCCTTATTACACTGTGGTAAAAAAAAAAACTATGTCTTCAAAACTAACCTAAGCTATGATCTATAAACTACAAAAGATCCTATCTATGTCTTCAAACTTGCTCTTGTGTTGTCTTGAACTTGTATCTTGTATTCTTCCGATGGGATTCTTGTTGTTGCCTTGAATTATGATTGGCAACGTTTTGCCATTCTTCTGAATATGTGCCTCTATTCTCCAGGCGGGCTCCTATTTGCTGACGCTTGAGAAGTATTCCCTTGTTCTCCAGGTGGGCTCCTGACTGCGATGCTTGAAAAGTATTCCCTTGTTCTCCAGGTGGGCTCCTGACTGCAATGCTTGAAAAATATTCCCTTATTCTTCAGGTGGGCTCCTGACTGCGATGCTTGAAAAATATTCCCTTGTTCTCCAGGTAGCTCCTGACTGCAACAAAATAGACATCTAAAGAAAATTTTCTGCCCCAGTTTGGTGGCTGGGCACATCATGTTATCAAATATTTAAAAACTAAAATTTAAATTGTACTTCCCTTGTTCTTCAGGTGGACGCCTGACTGCGGAACTTGAAACGTATTCCCTTGTTCTCTAGGTGGGCTCCTAATTGTTGTATTTGAAAAGTATTCCCTTGTTCTTCAGGTGGGCTCCTGATTGCTGAACTTGAAATGTATTCCCTTGTTTTCCAGGTGGGCTCCTGATTGCGACAAAACAGACAAAACAAAGAAAATTTTCTGCCCCAGTTTGATGACTAGGCACGTTATGTTACCAAATATTAAAACTTGAAAGATAAAATTTGCATTGTACTTCCCTTGTTTTCCAGGTGGGTGCCTGACTGCTGAAACTTTGAAATGTATTCCCTTATTCTCCAGGTGGGCTCCTGATTGCTGAATTTGAAAAGTATTCTCTTGTTCTCCAGGTGGGCTCCTGATTGCTGAAATTTGAAAAGCATTCCCTTGTTCTCCAGGTGGGCTCCTGATTGCAACAAAACAGATAAAACAAAGAAAATTTTCTGCCCCTGTCCCAATCAAAGAAAATTTGTTAATAAAAATGGTGGTTAACTACTGGCATTCTTGTTGGTATGTTCCTTCTTCCAGCATTGCTCCAACTTGTTTCCCTGGACTTGCTTTGAAACGCTTCGATTTCCTGACTGACTTTCAACCCTCTGACTTTGATGACCCAAATGTTCTACCCCGTATTGTTGTTTTGTGTTTCTGACCCTTCTTGTGAAACTTTGCTTCTCCCCTTCAGTTATCAGATTAACCCACTGATAGAACTTCCAGTGGTCCTTCCTGTCTTACTTTTCTTTGACATCTTTGATATATTCTGGCCCTATTGCGTTGTACAACTGGGAAGCCGGTAGTTAGCCTTGACATCCTTCTTTTGTTTTTGAACAAAACTAACACTGAAACATCTTACAAACAGACTCCAAGAGAATGAAATGCAATGACCTCGTAGGGTAAGGATAGAAAGACTCTGAAAACGGATGATTTGTAATGAAGAGAAGAGGATAGGACTTATCTGAGTGGAACGGCTTGTACCATTGATTGTGCCATGCATTTTGGATTAACCAGCCTAATCTGTCCAACCGATCAACTTTCAACTGCCACATTTGTTGTTCCATACTTTCACCAAAAAACCAAACTTTGCTCGTCTTGCCATGTTTTGAGCAGCTTTCAACCACAGACTTGTTTCATTTGCCCATCTGAAAACTCACATTCGCCTTACGGTGCCTGTGAGGGTTTTCACCAATAAGACTCTCTCATTTCAATTTCTCTCAGTACGTCGCCTTATGGTGCCCGTGAGGGTTTTCACCAATAAGACTCTCTCATTTTTTGATTTCTCTCATCTCCCGTCGCCTTATGGTGCCCGTGAGGGTTTTCACCAATAAGACTCTCTCATTTTCATCATTTTCCTTTCTCTCCTGATATCAAAGTGTTGCCCCCAACATGAATCACTTTACCTGCTCACATTAGCATTTCTTGAAGATTGATCGGAAGGTCTTTCTTTGGACCGTAATGTGGCTTTTGGATGGGGTTTAGAAAGAAGGGTATAGAGGCTCAAAATAATTCAACATGGGTTCAAAATTACAACTTTCGGAATCAGGTTTCTCATAACGACCACAACTTCTGCCCCAGTTTATTACTTGGAGACTTTTGAACTTTTATTTTGTTGTGACTGAACCTCAAGGAGAGGCTGCCTACGTACCCTTTCGGGATCAAGTCAAACGTAGTTCAAGTCATAAAATTACTTCGTTGTTGATATCTTTCTTTTTTCCATTTTTACTTTCTTTTTCATTCTTTTCTTTTCCTTCTCTTTTCTTTTCTTTTCTTTTCTTTTCTTTTCTTTTCTTTTCTTCTTTTTTCTTTTCTTTTTTCTTTTTCTTTTCCTTTTCTTTTCTTTTTTGCTATTTTTCTCTTATTTTTCCACTTACTTTCCCCGCTCGGGTTTTCGAGTTTTGTTATTGATTCCGAAAGAGGGATACGAAAGAAAATAGAATAAGGCTCAAAGGGATAACAAAGAATAAAGTGTTTGGATAGCAGAACAAAATGCCTTCGTCATTTCAATCTCAAAACATGCCAAATACAATTAGGTACATTTAGATAAAGAAATCATACATAGTATCGCTTGACTGCATCAGAGTTGATAGCCATTTCTACACATTTCCCTTCCACATCTGTTAGATACAATGCACCATTGGACAACACTCGGGTTACAACAAATGGCCCCTGCCAGTTGGGGGCGAACTTTCCTTTTGCCTCAGCCCAGTGAGGTAGGATACGCCTCAACACCAATTGCCCTACTTCAAACTTCCGCGGACGCACTTTCTTGTTATATGCTCTTGCCATTCTCTGTTGGTATAACTGTCCATGACATACTACTGCCAATCTCTTTTCATCAATCAAGCTCAATTGTTCCAAACGGGCTTTGACCCACTCATCATCATCAATTTTTGCTTCGGCAACAATCCGAAGGGATGGTATTTCAACCTCTGCGGGTATTACTGCTTCTGTGCCGTATACCAATGAATAAGGAGTCGCCCCTACTAAAGTGCGAACAGTAGTGCGATAGCCTAACAGGGCAAAAGGAAACTTCTCATTCCATTGCCTGGACCCTTCTACCATTTTCCGAAGTATCTTCTTGATATTCTTGTTAGCTGCCTCGACTGCTCCATTAGCCTTAGGACGATATGGAGTGGAATTGCAGTGCGTGATCTTAAACTGCTGACATGTCTCCGCCATCAGATGGTTGTTGAGGTTGGCACCGTTATCTGTGATAATTACCTTCGGGACTCCGAATCGACAAATGATATTTGAATGCACAAAATCAACCACTATTTTCTTGGTCACCGATTTGAAAGTTTTCGCCTCAACCCACTTAGTGAAATAATTAATGGCTACCAGAATAAACCTGTGCCCATTTGACGCTGCTGGCTCGATCAGTCCAATGACATCCATCCCCAAGCAATGAAGGGCCATGGTGCCGACATTGTATGCAATTCATACGGTAGAGAGTGAATCAAATCTCCGTGTACCTGGCATTGATGACACCTGTGCACGAAACTGATACAATCCAGTTCCATAGTAAGCCAATAATAACCTGATCGGAGAATCTTCTTTGTCAATACATATCCACTCATATGAGGTCCACAAACTCCTGCATGTACCTTGGTCATGATAGTTGTAGCATGTTTAGCATCCATGCACCTCAATAAACCAAGATCTAGAGTTCTTTTGTACAACACTCCTCCACTGAAGAAAAATCCACTTGCCAAACGTCTAATGGCTCTCTTTTGATCTCATATGGCCTATGCCGGATATACTCCCATTCTAAGGTATTCTTTGATATCATGAGCCATGGTTCACCATCAAGATCTTCTTCCACCATATTACAATATATGCTGATCTCAGACCTGAATCTGTAACGGGTCCACATAAGCCTTATCTGGATGATGCAACATCGACGCCAAAGTAGCCAAAGCGTCTGAAACTTCATTATGAATCCTTGGAATGTGCCTGAAATCTATTGACTGAAACCGTTGACAAAGTTCATGCAAACATTGCCGGTATGGTAGGAGCTTTAAGTCTCGTGTCTCCCATTCTCCCTGAATCTGGTGAACCAAAAGATCTGAGTCGCCCATGACCAATATTTCCTGGACACCCATGTTTATGGCCAACCTTTAACCCAAGATACATGCCTCGTACTCAGCCATGTTATTGGTGCAGTAGAAACGAAGTTGAGCTGTAACAGGGTAGTGTTGCCCTGTCTCAGAAATAAGTACTGCTCCTATCCCAACGCCTTTGGTATTGGCAGCCCCATCAAAGAACAACTTCCACCCTGGCTTTTTGACTTGTTCTAATTCCTCGACGTGCATTGTCTCCTCATTAGGGAAATATGTCTTCAAAGGTTCATATTTGTAATCAACTGGGTTCTCGGCTAAATGATCAACCACCGCTTGTGCTTTCATCGCAGTACGTGTCACGTAGACAATATCAAATTCTGTAAGCAAGATTTGCCATTTCGCGAGCCTCCCTGTGGGCATGGGGTTTTGAAAAATGTACTTCAATGGGTCCAACCTCGAGATGAGATAGGTGGTATATGACGACAAGTAATGTTTCAATTTTTGCGCTACCCAGGTTAAAGCACAACAATTCCTCTCAAGCTGAGTGTACTTTACCTCATAAGATGTGAACTTTTTGCTGAGGTAGTAAATCGCCTGCTCTTTCTTTCCTGTGACGTCATGCTGCCCCAGTACACAACCAAAAGAGTTATCCAAAACTGTCAGATAGAGGATCAAGGGTCTTCCTAGCTCTGGCGGAACTAACACAGGTGGACTGGACAAATACTCCTTAATTTTGTCAAATGCTTCCTGACATTCATCTGTCCATCTGACCGCAACATCTTTCTTTAGCAGCTTAAAGATAGGCTCGCAAGTCGTTGTAAGCCGATCAATAAACTTGCTGATGTAATTCAACCTGCCGAGCAAACTATCACCTCTTTCTTGCTTCTTGACGGTGGTAACTCCTGAATGGCTTTGATTTTGGATGGGTATAACTCAATACCGTGTCGACTTACCACGAACCCCAACAACTTCCCCGACGAAACTCCAAATGCACACTTCACCGGATTAAGTTTGAGGTTGTACCTACGGAGTCTCTGGAAAAACTTCCTCAGGTCTATGACATGATCACACTGCTTTTTCGACTTTATAATCACGTCATCTACATAGACCTCGATTTCCCGATGTATCATATCATGGAATATGATGGTCATCACCCTCATATATGTTGCCCCTGCGTTCTTCAACCTAAATGGCATAACCCTATAACAATACGTTCCCCAAGGCGTGATGAATGCCATTTTTTACGCATCTTCCTCATCCATCAAAATCTAATGATAACCCGCATAACAATCCACGAAGGAACCAATCTCATGTTTGGCACAGTTATCAATCAATATATGGATGTTTGGTAGTGGGAAGTTGTCTTTTGGACTCGCCTTATTGAGATCACGGTAATCAACGCACACTCTGGTCTTCCCATCCTTCTTTGGTACAGGCAAAACATTAGCTAACCAGGTGGGATACCGGGTAACCTGGAGGACCTTCATATCAAACTGTTTGGTAACCTCTTCTTTGATCTTCACACTGATATCTATTTTAAATTTGCTCATCTTCTGCTTGACTGGAGGGCATGCGGGGTCAGTGGGTAATTTGTGGACCACCAAGTCGGTACTTAAACCCGGCATATCGTCATATGACCATGCGAAAACATCTTTGTACTCAAGCAATGCTTTGATTATTTCATCTCTGAGCGGATCTTCCAAATGGACACTTATTTTTGTTTCCCGAACATTCTCCTAATCCCCTAAATTTACTGCCTCTGTATTTCCTCAAATTGACTTAATTCTTTACTGATTTCTTCAAAGGCTTCCTCATCATCATATTCTACCTCTTCATCACACTCAATTTCTTGTATTATTATTTCAGAGTTAGATTGGTAATCAAGACTAGGCTGAAGACTCCGTATGCATGACACATCAGTGATACCAGCATAAAAGGGACTGTACAAGAAAGAAAAGAAAGACAAAATAAAGGCTATCAAGAATGAAAAAGACAGGAAATTGCATTTCATTAAAATTATAATATAACAAGGTTTAACTCATCCAAACGGACGGAACACAGCATCCGAATTACAACCTTGGAAATAATCCAGATTAAACTGAAAGGAAAATCAAAACTAACTACCACGACTCCCTCCGGATAGGAAGAGGAGTAGCTTCCCATTTATTAAGCTTGGCACGGGCCCCCACGAACTGCACATCTGCTTTGCTTGGATCTTCGCCTGCCTCTACCATATTCACCTCATCAAACAACTTTTCAAACCTTTCCATCAGCTCCTTGTCGGGTTCCATCATTACAGAATGAAGCATTACCGTTGTTGGGCGCCTCTTAGTACCAGGCCGGACAAAGGAACGAGATGGGCAGGGTATAGGTTTTGGAAGGGTCCATGCTCTCTTTTTCATCTGCTTAGCTCGCTTTATGTCAGCAGTAGCGGGCTTAAAGCCTAACCCAAAAGTATCCAAGTTTCCAGGAAGAGATACCGGCTGTATGATGCCCTGTAATGAAGCACCTCAACCTTTTCCAGGTAAAAATCCATTCTTTATCATTTCTGAAGCTACCATAAGAGATGCAGTAGCTACTCTGGGCCTAGGAATACATTCTCCTTCCGGAATTTTGGCAACTGACATTGTGTCCAAGACTTGGTAAACCCATGGACCTTTGTCATCCTCAGTTNTAGCTTTTGCGGCATGAATCTAGGGCCGACCCAATAAGAGATTGTAAGAAACAGCCACATCGAGCACTTGGAACTCCATTGTGAATTCAACTGGTCCTATTGTCAGTTCTAACACGATGTCCCCGACCGTGTCCTTTCCCCCTCCATCAAATCCTCGCACGCAGACGCTATTCTTCTGGATTCTCTCACTGTCCACTTTTAACTTTTCCAGGGTGGAGAGAGGGCAAATGTTTGCGCTAGACCCGTTGTCAATCAATACTCGAGTAACCACAGAGTCTTCACACTTCACTGTGAGATAAAATGCCCTATTATGCTCAGTACCCTCTAAAGGCAACTCATCATCGGAAAATGTAACCCTGTTGACCTCGAAAATCTTATTCGCTATCTTCTCCAGATGATTTACAGAGATTTTATCCGGAACATGGGCTTCATTTAAAATCTTCATCAACGCCCGGCGATGCTCGTCTGAATGAATCAATAGAGACAGCAGTGAGATCTACGCTGGAGTTTTCCTCAGTTGTTCTACAATAGAATAATTTTGCGCCTTCATCTTCTTTAAGAATTCTTGAGCCTCTTCTTCAGTTATGGCCCTTTTTACTGGTGCTGGATTGTCTTTGGCTGCTTTAACCTTTCTCAGCTCTTCATGGGCAAAGCATCTCCCTGAATGAGTCAGTCCATGAGTTTCACAAACTTCTTCTTTAACTTCCTTCCCTTTGTACGTCACAATCACTCGGCTGTAATTCCATGGGACGGCCTTTTCACTGACTATGGGCAACTGAGTCACTGGTTTGATGATAACTGACTCTGTGTGAGCGCCATTTACAATCAAAACAGGCTTAACAACCGCTCCTGGTATTTTAACGGGTTCTTGTTTTACTGCCATCACTGGTTTGCTGACTGTCTGTTCTATTGTGACCAATGCCTTCTTATCATCTACTTTCTCATTTGCTTTGTTCTCACTGGCCCTGATCATCATTACGGTTTGTGAAGGCTTTTTGCATTCCCCTTTTTGCACTAATCGATCATATGAGTCTCATGATGGGTGGGTAATGGATTCTGAGTGATGTTAGGCGTCTCTGGAGCCTGTACTTCAATCCGACGGGTATCAATGAGCTCATGGATGGCCGTTTTCAAATGCCGGCACTTCTCTGTATCATGCCCTGGGGTACCTGAGCAATACTCACAATTCACCGAATGGTCCAGGTTCCTTGGGGAAGGATTTGGCAATTTGGGTTCAATTGGATTTAACATGCCTAACTGTCTCAATCTGTGGAATAAGCTGGTATAAGATTCTCCTAACGGAGTGAAAGACTTCTTCTTTTGCAACCTATCATTCTTGGCAGCAGGGTTGGGTCGAAAATCGGGTCCAGTGGGGTTTTTGTAGGCTCTCAGAGGTGGGTATGTGTTTTGAGTGTGGTAGGTATTTTGTGGGGTAGTTCACGCCATGGTGCTTGAGGTTGAGGGTATGTTTGGGCGCGGTGGACGGAGAAGGGGGAACTAGAGGTGGATAATAATGTTGTGGCGGGCCATATGGGCTGTGTGGGTAGGTTTGGGGATGGGGGCGTGGTTGGTGATAATATGGTGATGGACCCCTGGACCAAGCTCTTGATTCTACTACTGTAACATCTTCCTTTTTCTTCTTTCCCAATACTCCTCTAGTGCCGCTCTGGAAGCCTGGGTAGTTGCTTTAATCGCCTAATAACTCATAATCTTGTTAGTCTTGAGACCTTCTTCCACCATACTTCCCATTTTCACTACCTCATTAAAATATTTTCCCACTACTGACACCAGATGACCATAGTAAGTAGGCTCCAACGCCTGCAGAAAATAATCGACCATTTTGCTTTCCTTCATTGGAGGATCAATTCTGGCGGCCTGTTCTCTCCACCAAAAACCATACTCTCTGAAACATTCCCCTGGCTTCTTCTCAATTTTGGTCAGTGACAACTGGTCTGGAACGATCTCTAAGTTGTACTGAAAATGGCTTGCAAATGCCTGGGCCAAATCATCCCAAGTGTACCATCGGGCATGATCTTGCCGTGTGTACCACTCCAAAGCAGCACCACTGAGACTTTGACTAAAGTATGCCATTAATAACTCATCCCTTCCTCCAGCCTACTGGGTCACAATGTCCATTATACAGATCAAACTTTGGTAACTTGAATCCCGCAGGCAATTGGACGTCAGGAAACAAGCACAAATCCTTGTAAGCGACACTCACCTGTCCTCCTAGACCTTGCACATTTCTGAACGATTGTTCCAAGCTTTTCACCTTTCGTATAAATTTCTTCCTGCTCAGGGTTTTTAGAAGGCTTCTCTTCTTCAGCTGAGATATCAAGAAGGGGAGTATAAGGATATGGTTCTGGTGGTTTGAAGGTGGGTTCCGGTGGGTAGTAGTGGGTTTCGTGAGTTTGAAACAGGGGTTCACTAGAAGATCTCTGTAATATGGCGGGTGGAGGAGCCACAAACACGGGAGTGGTTGGAGGTGGAGGGCATG
>MU789778.1:36917-49100 GCA_026770625.1 Nicotiana glauca
TAACTTGTCCGGCCTCTTTCTTATTTCAAGGTATTGACACTAACAGAATAGGGAGTCTCAACCAGTAAGCACATCCCCGGAGGTGAGAAGAGAAGGGTTTCGGCACAGTTTATATACAGTTCAGATAATATCAAAGCGGTAAACATTTAGCACGTTAAGCATGAAACATGTAGAAAAATCAGATATAACCAAATACAACAATTATTTTAAGCTCGAATTCTTAAAACCCTGAACCGAAATTCTGGGTTTGTTTCCCCAGCAGAGTCGCCAGAGCTGTAACACCTCCTTTTTCAGTACTACACCCCCGTGAAGGGTATAATAAAGGAGTTTTTTCAATTAAAGGACAATCGGAACGGGATTTATTATTAAGATTTCAGAGTCGCCACTTGGGAGATTAATGGCGTCCCAAGTCACCGGTTGAATCCCAAACCGAGGAAAAATATGACTCTGTTAACAGTCCGCGGACCAGAAATCCTAGTAAGGAATTCTGTTAACCCGGGAGAAGGTATTAGGCATTCCCGGGTTCCGTGGTTCAAGCACAGTCGCTCAACTGTTGTATTTGATTTTATCTGATTCAAGACATGTTCTAGCCTATGTGCCTTTTATTCATAAACCACTTTTATTTTTATTTTTAATAAGAATTGCAACGTCATGAAAAATGCATCTCGAACCACGTCGCACCAGTGCACCCGTGGTTGTCAACACATTTCGACTCCGTTGAGATTTGGATTTAGGTCACATCAATGCGCACCCGTATTTAGGAAGGTAATTTTTATTAAAATACGTGCCTAGAATAACTACGCATTTATTATTTTTTGGGGAAGAACGTAAAATTTGCTAAACGGTCCGCTCGAATATCTAAGTATTTTTATATAGCATTTATTGAGGGCTCCGCATTTTGTATTTCATTGGGCGAGGCTCATCTCATTTAAAAGTTAATCCTAAAGTAACTACGATTTTCTACTTATTATGTGTCCCTAATAATGAGAAAAATCCTAAACAATCTGAAATGTCCAAGTTTATGAATTAGTTTCGAGTTACACAAGCCTACTGCCTACATGCGGGACTGAGGAAGGGAGGCCCAATTCGAATTAGCGGCATATGAACGTGACTGGAATCGAGCCCCAGCGAGAGTCCAGCACGGCGTTTAAGGCAATTCAATAGACACTTTGCATTCGATATTGACTCTGCCCAGTTGTCTTATTCCATTCTTTGTCCTACTTTAAGCAAACAAGCTCACTTAATTAATTTTCGATGAACTCTTAGAAACCACTAGGTGAAAAGCAAATTAGAAGCATTAATTCAACTAACACAAGTAGGCTGGTTACCTTGGCAGTAATCACTGAGCCACATGAAATTAATACTAATTGCAATGGCATGAAACTATCCTAATCACTGAAGCTGCAATTAGGCAATTACGAAATTAAACCATCCACAACAGTCTGACTACACACATCCATACTCAAATCAAGTTGTAGATCTAACCTATAACCAATTACAATTAAGTAGCCTTTAAAATAATACAAATTAACCAAATTAAGACTAGACCAGTGCATACTACAGTCCTGATAAAAAACACAAGCAATTATGTGAGCAGTGACTTGAACAGGGCTTCATTTCATTCCAACTGAAGGTTACATCAAGGTGATTTAAATGTGTACCTGGATATCGAATGGAAATAGAAGAAGAGAAATCAGTTTAGGCAAGAGCGAGCAGCAGGAGTTTTCAGCAGTAGAGAACAATAACAACCCAGAATGAGATCCGAAAATGCAGAAATATTCAAAACCCCAGCAGAGATTTAACAGCTTGACTCACAGTCATCTTGAATCGGTCCACAATAACTTGAAAACCCCACCAGTGAGCTTTTGAAGCTCTTATAACCAGAAATCCAACTAGAGAGAGAGTAAATTACCAACTAGAATTCGAATCAAACACTCGGATCAGAATCCATTTAATAGAACAGTAATGTATTTTGGTATTTTTGATGTTTTTGTTTGTTTTTGGATTTTTGAATTTGAAAGCTTCTTCAGATCTGAGAAATTCAGAACGGAAAGTGTTTGTGAGCTAATAATGACTGAACCCCCGAAGACCCCCTTAGCAAGGCAAATGTGACCTCTTTTATAGGCAACAAACAAGTTCTCCAAATCTTTTTTAGTCCCTCACTTGATTTACCTCTTACCCCTTAAATTCTTAACTTGTTATGCAAGTAGGTACCTCAAACTTCCTCAATATTCTAAGTATACCCCTCTCTAAAAGGTTCTAAGGAGTTCCAGTATTGCTATCTAGTTCATGAATGCCTAAAATGCCCTACCGTCAATCTGAATTTACCAACTCCAACTAACCAAACCTTTCATTGACCTAAACTGATTAAAATTGACTAAACTAAACAACTTACTCCAACACAACTGTTATCAAACAAAATCTTACCACTGTTATTTTCCAAAAACTACATCATGACTGAACAAATTTCGATCAAACTAATCACTAAGTTATTGAACTAATTAGGCTAACTTTTAAATCTTAAACTAACAGAACAAAACAACAATCAATTAAAATTAAACAAATCTAAAGAAAAATTCAAATTAATACTGAAATTAAAGAAACCATAACTAATCGAAAATTAGAAAGACTCATTCAAGGTTTTAATCAGCAGAAAAATCATATAGCAAAGAAAGAGAAAGAGAAAGAGAAAGGACTCACGACTACACTGGCCACTCGACTGTCTCTTAATCTCGAAATTCAATTGACCTTCAACAGCGTTTGAACATCAATGGTGGTCGAAAAACCATGAGGGAGGCTAAGGAATTACATGCCCTGAATTTGAGGGGATTTTGGGAGGTTTAGGGTTTGGCCGGAAAACACTAAAATGCAAATTCGAGCCGCTCCGGCAAGATTCGAGGGGTGCAACTATGAGGGTTGGGTAGAGGACGCCTGGGCAGTTCTGTGGTGTAAATTTGGGACCGTTTGGCATAACTTGTATCATGGCCGAAAAATCTTTGACGGGATATTCGACAAGATGGGGCAGGATTTAAAGGAAAGGGGTAATGGATTCATG
Organism: Nicotiana glauca; assembly: GCA_026770625.1. Lineage (NCBI taxonomy): Eukaryota > Viridiplantae > Streptophyta > Magnoliopsida > Solanales > Solanaceae > Nicotiana > Nicotiana glauca. The sequence continues at coordinate 39,973 of MU789778.1, forward strand.
ATGGGGAAGATGAGAGGAATTTATGGTGTTATTTTGGAGTGAATTGGTGGTGGTGCCGTTCACCGGCGGTAGGGTTCCGGCGAGGTGCAGAGAACCTGTACGAGGAAGAGGGTTACGGTCTCTGACTTTCTAAAAGATCCCCGACCATTTTATTTAATTGAACAAATTGATCCTCAGCCTCTGGATCAGGATAATCAGACGACTGTGATCAAACAAAATGGGGCGACGTCATTTTGATGGAAGACTTGGACCGAGCAAGGTGTTGTTTGGGCTGGGGCTGTGACGAACTAAAATTGGGCCCGAGAAGACTAGACACAGAGGCCCAAATTGCATTAACCCAATCCTTTTATTAAAAACCCTTTTGCTTTCTCTTTTGCCTTTATTTCTTTTGTTTTCCACTTTATAAATTGTATTTTTTTTCCTTTTTTATAGTTTTATAACGATAAAAATAAAACTTCAAAAATGAAAATAAAATCCTAACATTAAACTAACTAACCTCTTTAAAATTATCTAAAACTATTTTTGTAAAAAAAATTCCAATCAAACCACAAGATGAACTATTTTTGTTATTTTTTCATATTTGTTCCAAAATAAATTAACCCTTAATTAATACTAAAATGCGAATTTAAATTCTAAACTAATGCCAAGTATTTTTGTATTTTTTATATAAATTAACATGCGCGAATAAAATGCAACCAATTAACACAAAATTCACGAAAATGTAAAAATAAGGAAAAATCTTTTTGTTTGGAATTTTTGGGAATAATTCTTATATATGGCAAAAATCACGTGCTCACAGAGGTGTAGGGGTAACGTGAGTACACCAACTCAGTAATTAACAAGTCAAAACTTTGGACTGAAAGGTAGTGACGAACTTAATAAATACAGATAAGAACAGATATAACTGTGTAGAATCGTGGGCATGCTTTTATTTTAATTAAGCAGTTCAAAACAGTAAAGTAGAACAGATACGAACAGTGTAAAGAATATATCTTTGCTTCCTCTACATGACAATGCACATGCTGTATGTAATGTACCACACTATTAGCCTCATGTGCTCACACTCTCAAATACTCAACTCGGCACTGTATATGGCTCATACAGCCTAGGGAAGATCCATCTTGGAATATATACACTACTGACAACAGTCACTCAGTACTGAGAAAGGCCAATCCAGCCCTGTAGAGAAGATCCATCTTCAGGAATCAATGCTTCAAACAAGATCCATGTCGAGGGAAGATCCATCCCTCAATAATATCAATTGGGCTCACTAGGGATGTGTTACAGACTCAGGAAGGGCTCCTGCAGCCCAATCGCTATCAAAATCATTAATATAACCATTGTGGCATGCAGCTTGATCCCATAACTATCACTCATAACTAGGCTCTCGGCCTCACTCGGTCATTAACCTTACCACATGCTCACAATTTCATGAAACAACCCGGAACAATAATATGATAAATCAATAAATAACTGAGACTCGATATGATATGAAAATGCATAATCATGACTGAGTATGGAATATTAGATAAAAACTAGTGAGATGACAGCAAGAAACGACTGCTAAGGGTCCAAACAATACTAGAACAAGCCTAAACATGATATCTAGCATGATTTACACCTCAACTACATTATCACATGGTGAAAACATGAATATCAACAGGATAGAGTCACTAAGCGGTGCCATGGAGTCACTCATGCCACAATTCTCACGGTGCACGCCCGCACGCCTGTCACTTGGCATGTGCATCACCTCACTACTAATCACATAACATGTAGTTCGGAATTGCGAACCCTCATAACCAAGTTTGGAAGCATTACTTACCTCAAACCAAGCAAAAATCCTACTCCGCGAAGACCTTGCCTCTCAAATCAGCCTCCAAATGTCCTGAGTCTAGCCACAAGCAATACAATACAGTCAATATAGGCTAAAGGAACCAATTGCACAAGAAAATACCAAAATTATAGCTAAAATCCAAAATTGGTTCAAACCCGGCCCCCGGGCCCATATCTCGAAATCCGACAAAAGTCACAAAACCCGAAATCCTATTCACTCACGAGTCTAACCATACTAAATTTATCAAAAATCTGGCCTCATTTGGTGACTCAAATCCCCAAAATCCACTCTCCAATTCTCAAGCCCTAAATCCCCAAATTTCTAGCTCAAGTCCCTAATTAGATGATGAATAAAGCCACAGATTCAAAAAATTTATACCTTTATGGGTTAAAATCTTCGAAGAATTGCTTCTCTCCCGAGTTCCTCAAGCCCAAAATTGAATATGAAGAACAAAACCTCGAGCTGGGTTTTTTTGCTTAGCTAAAACTGCACATGTGGTTCTAGTTCCGCACCTGCAGAACCACATCTACGAACAGGGCTCTGCTTATATGGAAATTCATCAAAAAGTTGGTTCTGCTCCTGCAATAACCTGACTGCATCTGCGGTCATCGCAGATGCAGGGACCAAGCCGTACCTATGATCAAGCTGATCTGCGCCTTCACCATCCGCTTCTAGGACCTCGCACCTGTGGTTCCCACTCTGCAGGTGCAGAAACACCAGCAACAACAGCTTCAACTGCATTTTTCCAACTCCAAACACTCCGATAACTACCCAAAATCACCCTGAGGCCCTCGGGACTACAACCAAACATACCACCAGATCCTATAACATTATACAAACTTATTCGAACCTTCGAATCACTCAAAACAACATCAAAATGCCAAAATTAAACTCGCATTCAAGCTTAAGAACTTCTAAACTTCCGAATTCCACAAACGATGCCGAAACCTACCAAACCACATCCGAATGACCTCCAATTTTGCACACAAGTCAATGATACCACGAACTTACTCCAACTTTCAAAAATCCAATATGACCCTGATATCAAAATTTCCACTACGGCCAATATTGCCAGAATTCTAACTTTTGCCAATTCAAGCCTAATTCTACCACGTGCCTCCAAATCATTTTTTGGACGCACTCCTAAGTGAAAAATCACCTAACGGAGCTACAAAACCATCAAAATTCACATACGAGGTTGTTTACCCATAAGTCAACATCCGATCAACTTTTCCACCTAAGATTTCAAATAAGAGACTATATGTCTCAATTTACTCTAAATCACTCTGGACCTGAACTAACTAATTCGGTATATCATTATATAGATGTGGAACACAAAAGAAGTAGGAAATGGGGGAACGGGGCTATAACTCTCGAAATGACCGGCCGAATTGTTACATTATCCCCCTTTTAAACAAACGTTCATCCTCGAACGGGTCTAGAAACATACTTGTAGCCTCAAATAGGTGTGGGTATCTACTCCGCATCTCCCGCTCGATCTCCCAAGTAGCCTCCTTCATGGGCTGACCCCTTAACTGCACCTTCACTGAAGCTATTTGACCTCAACTTTAGAACCTGAAACCCAAAAATAGACAACGGCTCCACATCATAAGTCAAATCACCATCCAACTGAACCGTGCTGAAATCTAAAACATGAGATGGATCACCGATATACTTTCGAAACATAGAAACATGAAATACTGGATGCACACTCGATAATCTAGGTGGCAAAGCCAGCTCATAGGACACCTCCCCAATCCTCTGAAGCACCTCAAACGACCCAATAAAACGAGGGCTCAAATTGCCCTTATTTCCAAATCTCATAACACCCTGTATGGGTGAAACCTTCATCGGACCTTCTCCCCAACCATGTAAGACACATCACAGACCTTTTTGTCGGCATAACTCTTTTGCCTCGATTGCGCCATATGAAGCTGCTCCTGAATCAATTTCAACTTTTCCAATGCATCCTAAACCAAGTCTGTACCAAAAGTCCTAGCCTCACCGGGCTCAAACCAACCCATTAGACATCTGCACTGCCTCCCATATAAAGCCTCATATGGTGCCATTTGAATATACGACTGATAACTATTGTTTTAAGCAAACTTCACGAGTGGCAGGAATTGGTCCTATGAACCCCCAAAATCAATAACACAGGCACGTAGCATGTCCTGCAATATCTGAATAGTGCACTCGGACTATTCGTCCGTCTAAGGGTGAAATGTTGTACTGTACTCAACCTGAGTGCCCAACTCTTCTCTTTACGGCCCTCCAAAACTGCGATGTAAACTGCATGCCTCTGTCTGAAATGATGGAAATTGGCACCAGATGAAGGCGAACAATCTCTCTGATGTAAATCTCAGCCAACCACTCTGAAGAATAGGTAGTGCTCACAGGAATGAAGTGCACAGACTTGGTCAGCCAATCCATAATCACCCAAATAGCATCGAACTTCCTCGAAGTTTATGGGAGCCCAACTATGAAATCCATCGTGATCCGCTCCCACTTCCACTCTGGAGTCTCTATCTTCTTAAGCAAGCCTCCTAGTCTCTAATGCTCATATTTCATCTGTTGACAGTTGAGACACCGAGCTACAAACCCAACTATATTTTTCTTTATTCTCCTCCATCAATAGTGTTGTCTCAAATCCTAATACATCTTCGCAGCACCCAGATGGATGGAATGCCATGAACTATGTGCCTATTCAAGAATCAACTCCCATAGCCAATCCACATTGGGCACACATATCCGGCCTTGCATCCTCAATCCCACATCATCACCAATAGTCACATCTCTAGTATCACTATGCTGAACCCTATCCTTGAGAACGAGTAAATGAGCATCATCATGCTAGTGCTCTCTGATGCGATCTAGTAAGGAAGACTGAGAAATGACACAAGCTAGGATCTGATTGGGATAAAAAATATCCAGTCTCAGAAACTGATTAGCCAAGGCCTAAACATCAACTGCAAAGGTTCTCTTACTAATAGAAAGGAATGCGAGACTACCCATACTCACTGCATTTTTACTCAAGGCATCGGCTACTACATTGGCCTTTGCCAGATGGTACAAAATGGTAATATCATATTCCTTTCACAGCTCCAACCATCTCCGCTGCCTCAAATTAAGATCCTTCTGCTTGAACAAGTGCTGGAGGCTACGATGATCAGTAAACACCTCATAAGACACACCATAGAGATAATGCCTCCAAATCTACAACACATGACATTGGCATCCAACTCTAAATCATGAACAACGTAGTTCTTCTCATGGGACTTCAACTGACGTGAAGCATAAACAATCACTCTACCCTCCTACATCAAAACACACCTAATGTCGATCCGAAAAGCATCACAATTTACAGTATAAGAACCAGAAGCTGATAATAGAACTAACACTAGAGTTATGGTCAAAGTAGACTTGGGCTTCTAAAAGCTCGGCTCACACTCATCCGACCACCTGAAAAAAGCACCCTTTTCGGTTAATTTCATTAAGGGCAATGCAATAGATGAGAAACTCTAAATGAACCGATGGTAATAACCAGCCAAACCAAGAAAGCTCTAAATATGTATGGCTGAGGACGATTTATGCCAACTACAAACTGCCTCTATCTTCTTCAAATCGAAATGAATACCCTCGCTGGACACCACGTGCCCCAAGAACGCTACTGAACTAAGCCAAAACTCATACTTGGAGAGCTTGGGATAAAGCTTCTCCTCCCTAGACACTACAATACATCCCTCAAATGCTCAGTGTGCTCCTCTTGCCTATAAAGTATGCTAGAATATCATCAATGGATACAATAACAAACGAGTCGAGATAAGGTCGGAAAACGTTGTTCATCAAATGCATCTGAGGCGCTGGTCAGCCCAAAGACATAACAAGGAACTCATAATGACCATACCAGGTCCTGAAAGCTGTCTTAAGAATGTTCGAGTCCCTTATATTTGACTGGTTATACCCTGACCTCAAATCAATCTTGGAGAACACCCTCGCTCCCTGAAGCTGGTCAAATAAATCATCAATACGAGGCAAGGTACTTGTTCTTTATTGCGACTTTGTTCAATTGCCTGTAACCAATGAACATTCTTATGGTTCCATCCTTTTTCTTCACAAATAGAATTGGTTCACCCCAAGGTGATGCATTAGGCCGAAGAAACCCCTTATCAAGGAGTTCCTGAAGCTGCTCCTTCAATTTCTTTAACACCGCCGGTGCCATACAATATGGTGGAATATAAATGGGCTGAGCGCTCAGCACAAAATCAATGAAAAAGTTAATATTCCTATCCAGCGGCATGCCCGACAGGTCTGCAAGTAACACATCCAGAAAATCTCGCACCACCTAAACTGAATCAATAGTAGGATTCTCTGCACTGACATCCCTCACTAAGGTTAAATAAGAAAGACACCCCTTCACGACCATCCGGTGGGCCTTCGAGAATGAAATAACTCTACTAGGAACATAGTCTAATGAACCTCTCCATTTAATCCATGGCAACCCCGGCATATCCAACTCTTACACCCCAACCTCGGGAGACACGACCGGTGCTCAATCGAGTGAACCCAACTGAGAAAGCCTTTTTGGACACCTTCTACCCAACTTACTATGATCAAGAGACAATTCTTTCATTTAATTAGACTGTAGGAAATATCGTACATATAGCATTTCTAGTTCATTTTATCTCTCAATCCTTAAACCATAGTTAAGCTTTAAAAATTTCATACAATTACAGTTTAGAAGAACAAGAGTTTAAAATCACAACATAGTCTAGTGACCCATCCAATGCCCGCATATAACCCACACGAATGTCTACGGAGCCTCTAAAAATACAAAAGACAGTTATGATAATGTCGGCAACAAGGCCCCAGCTATACCTCAAAAAGTGATAATTTATAACAAAAGACATACTGCATAACCCCTGGATAAAAAAGGGGCTCACAAAGATTGCTTAGAGGAGGATGCTCCGCCACCTATGGTCGGCATTGTCTGCTACCAAACCACCTACATCCATTCAAAGATGTAGCGCCCCCGGCTAAAGGGACGTTAGTACCATGGAATAGTACTATTATTTATAACTAAACACCATCACATTAAAAAGAACAACCATGTAAGAATAAAGAAATCATAAGGATCAACAACAACTTTAAACAATCACCACATCATCAAATAAAAGGGATAACATAACTCTTACATAATTTCCATAACTTTAGGTTGGGACATTTAATACTGTTGCATCATCATTCACAATACCACTGCTTTCTTGCACGGAATCCGATCATGACCCGATCGGCTACGTTGCCTCATTTGAGACATATACCTCTATCACAATTTCTTTACACTTTCTGGTTTCAATATCAGCACAATACCACCATGTATGCAACATGGCATCCAATCATGACCTAATCGGCTAGGCCGTCTTACTAGGACGTTTCCCTTTTCTATCAATCATCTCACTTTAATTTTTGTTTCACATATATCAGCTCATCGGCACTTGGGTCCACAATTATCACATCATACTTGTCACTAGGCCACATTTCATAACTCAAATTCTTTTCCCCCACATTTCACATCATTTCCACTTTCAACATAAACCTTGTAATTTATGATAATGGACACATACGAGAGCAATTCAAGTTGTAAGCATAGAGAGGATTTCACATAGTTTGGAATAATAATCACAGTTTAAACTTGACTTGAAATCTAGGCATTTTAGCACATAGTTTACATTCTTCACACATCCTCAATTTACCAAGAATAGCACATTGAACACATTGAGACACACCTTTCACATATATTCTTGCAAAACCAATTCATTTAAAATAACAAGTATGACATCAATCAAATTTCAGACTTACAACATTTTCATGGACACCAAGGGAGCTCAATTTCTAAGAAGAAGGGGTTTTAGCCATGCATACCTCAATAGAACTTTCCTTAAATTCTTACAATAATTCTGGAACTCTTAGCAACTTCGATCTCTTAGGATGAAGGCTTAGTAACTTCACTTGATAATCTTCAATGATTTGGGCGAGGATTGAATAGTGACTTGGTGAGGATCACTTTCTCCCTCTAGAACTCTTTCTCTCAATCTAAATATAGTAGAAAATAGCACACGAGGGTCTAATGGGGCTGTTTTTAATGGAATGGGGTCGGGTTTTAAAAGTTAGGAAATAGGATCCCCGACTCAATCTGCAGTCGCTTATACGACCACATAATTGATATGCGCCCTGCAAAAGGGATCACAAAAGTAGTCCTCAAGACTTGAATATTCTACCCGGGTATGCGACCAATATGCGGTCCGCATACCTGTACTGTGATAGCATAATGCACTGCAGAACTACCTTTCGCAAAAATCCCAACGAGGTTATGCGACGACTCTGCGGCTCGCATATCGATTACGCGATTGCATAATTGGCCGCATAGTTTTCTTCAAAATTATCCAACATTCTATCTCACTCTACAGTAGCTATGCAGCCCATATTGCTATTATGCGGTCGCATAATGGGCCGCAGAAACGCGTGTGAGCACGTGATTTTTGCCTCACGTGAATTACTCCCACAAAATCAAAACAAAATTTTTTGTTTTATTGTGTGCAATTTTGTGAATTTTCATGATATTTTTTGTTATTGTTTGCATTTGTGTGTGCACGTTTATTTGAGCAAATTAATGAAAAGATACAAAAATATAGCATTTGCATTTAGGATTTAGTTGTATAATTTTTGAGTCAAATAGTTAACTACTTATTTTTATAAAATGAAGAAAACCTAAAAATAAGGCACTTTGCATTTTAGTGTTTTAATTGTGTGATTTTGGTACTTAATTAGTTGCAATAATTATTGTGTTAGAGATAACTAGTATTTTAAGTTAATTTGGTTTTGTGATTTTAGGTTTTTAATTTTTGGAAAAATATTTAGGAAATAAAAGAAAAGGAAAAGAATTGGGGGAAAATCGGACTTGGGCCACTAATCCCCAGCCCAAACCAAAACACACCTGAATCTCACCCTATTCCAGCCCAAAACCAACCCCAACCCGGTCCATCCCAGGCACCTTAAACGACAGCGTTTGATACCTTTTTAATCAGGACCGTCGATCTCATTTGATCGAACGGTCCAAAGCCTTGACCATAACCCGACCTTGACCCATTCCAAAACTGACCCAACCCCTACTTAAAGAAACGATGTCACTTCAATTAAGTAATTGATCCAATCCATCGATCTAATTTGATCAAACGGCCAGGATTCAATTCCCCATCCCATATATAAGTGCACAACGCACCCCACCCCCTTAGAA
>MU789778.1:49536-68062 GCA_026770625.1 Nicotiana glauca
AGAGACCAATCCTTCCCTCCGTCGTCCACCGCCCCAACTCTGCCCATCGGAAATCGCCTACAGCGGCGGACAGTGGCCAAACGACTCCAAAATTACACCACAGCTCTACCTCAACCTCCTCTTCCCAAATCCAAACTCCCCTTCCCTCGAATATTATCAGAACTCGTCGAATATTAATTCGAATGGAAGAACCCTAGCGCCTCCACAAGATTTCCCGGTGGCGACGCCACCTCCAAACATCCCCAAAATTACACCATAAGACCCCCTCGACCTCCCCATCCCAAATCTCCAATCAGTTACCCTCGAATCACCCTAAGATGCTTCGAATATTAGAATAATCGACCCCGAACCCTAGTTCATCCAATTGACCCCAAACTAACACCAATGATCACCCAACCTCCCTCGTCCTATACCCATCATCATTTTCCTTCGAATCTTTCTACAACCCCTAGAATTTGAGATAGAACGGACGAACCCTAAAAAACCAAACTCCAGGGTTAATACAAATTTAAAAAATTGAGGTTGTAATCGACCTTAGTCATGTGTTCTCAGTCGAGAACATTCGATTAAGGTTCATTTCGATCTCAAATCCGAAATGGAAGTTCGAATTCAAGTCAGGGTGCCAAGATTGATTCCCAATTTATCCGGTGAGTTCTTGTTATTTGTCATTTGTTTTTATGTTTATGTTTTAGTGTTTCTCCGATTACTGTCTTCCTCTACTCTTTTCTTTTATGTATCTGGTTCAGAATGATTGGATTGGACGAATTTTTTCTGTATTATGTGTCAATTTGTACATATATGAATTCTATTCCACACCTCTTTCGTTTTGGATTAATTCAGGGTTTAACTCATTCCGTGTGTAGTTAATCTTTCATTTCAACCTAATTGTTGTTTTGATTAGTGAATCCTTCATCCTTGTTTCAACTCTGTTCGATTTGGTTTGGGTTTGAGTTCGAACTATTATTGAATTTGACGATTTGAAGCATAATAGTGTTCTGTTGAGTTTGATGTTTGGTATTAATGTGAATTTGGTTTGGATTCAGCTTTAATGTTCTAGTGGTTAATTAGGAATTATTCAATTGGTAGGTTTTCTTATTAGGTGAATTGGTTATAGCTGATGGAGTTTAATACAGGTAAAAAGGGGATTGGGGCAGTAGTTTCAGGGATTACAGGGGGTAATTTGGGATTTAAATACTTGAAAATAGTTTAGCTTGAGTGTTCTGTCAGTGAAGTACTATTATACCATTAAAATAATGTAATTGTTTAATAAATGATGGGTGGGAAATCAGGAATAATATGGGGTTTAAGGGGAAGTGATTAAAAAATATGCTACCCATAAAAATTGAATTAAAAATGGAATGGGACATGTAGTGGTGGGGTTTCAGGGAATATGATGGGAGGAGTTCATTTTTTTAATAGTTTAAGTGCTCCTAAGAGCTCGAAGGGGTCAGATTTTGGGTATAAATACAGGCAAACCTTAAGAGAGAAGGGGATCAGTTTTTTGACTGAAAAAAAAAGAACGTTGAGAGATTTGAGAGCTGAAATACATTGAGAGTAGGAGACCTTAGAGGTTGAAAAATATAGAGAGAGTTTTGAGAGCTTAGGATCAGTTTTGATGGAAAAATAAAAGAGAAGAGAGTTTGATAAATAGAGAGAAAACATAGCAGAAAACAAAAAAAAATACTGTGACATTGCATTTCTAGGTGAAATTTGAGTTTTAAGCATTGATTCTCACTTTTTCTGGTTGCTGGAACTATCCTGTGGTCTACTGATTCTGCCTTTGCGTGTATTCAAGTTCAATTGAGTCTATTTTGGTTGTTGACTATTGTTGTTGGGTTTACGAATCATTCCGAGCTTTATTTGAGTTCATTGCTGGTTGATTTTGTGCTGTGTTGGTTTTAAAACTGTTCTGTTGCTGCTGCTTGTCATCTGTTGCTGATTGAATCTCATTTTTCTTCTGATTTGCAAACTCCAGGTACACATTTGAATCATGTTTTGATGAAGCTGTGAAGTGAAATGATGAAATGAAATACTCATCTATTTGTTTCCTGGGAGATGCGTGTTTGAATTGTCATAGTTGAATAAACAATAGTTGACTTGTATTTGTTTAAGTACACTTTTAATTTGTGTTTTTTTAGTTCTCTGGAACCTGTTATAATTTGTATAACGGGACTGACTGAGATAGACTCTGTAGTCTGTCAAACTAGCGAGTATTCATTAGCCATATCGTAAATTAGTAGATGTAATTTTGAAATCAGAAGATAGTTGAAACAGGAAAAGGATTTCGAGATTTATGATCCTCATTTGTTTTAATAACTGGAAACTGGATAGAAAAGCACGCGTAGGCCATGTCCATGTTTATTCTAAGCAGGATAAATTTTTAGTAATAAATCATGTGTTTAGTAATGTTAGTTTTGAGTTAAGTTTGGGACTGATGTTCATATTGTCATATGTTAGTTCAAAATCATGAATCAAAAGCAGTTAAGGTGTAGTTGTCTCAAAAATTCTCCAATCACTTTGAAAATCCCTCATAAGTCTTGTTAATTGGTAAATTGTTTAAAGGCTCAGTTCTGTTAAATTTCATAATTGGTTTAGAATTGGACTATGGCTGATATATGGCACGCTGTGGGTTCAAATCGATAGGCATCACCTTTTTTGTTTGAAGTACCTTAGTTAACCCATTAATGATAATCCATGTCTAATTGACATTACATTCTGCTTAGATTATTGATTCCTCTAATTGCATTTCATTGTTATCGTGGTACGGGTTTTGATGGCTTGAGGCATTACAGCCCACCTGTGCTTGTTTTTCTGTCTACACCAGGCCCAGATAATTCCGTTTCTAGGGGCTGACATCAAGGTCTATTTGCGGCGATTGGTCGTAGTCATACCCGTTGGGTCCATTAATTTGGATTTGGCTTAAGGGTTTCGATCCATAGTTTAACATAATGTAATTTTGGGCTTTTGAGTTAGGTAGCGGGTTCAAATTAAGAGGTTCCTCCCTTTTGTTTGAATTCGGACTTGAACTTGAGGCCGAATGTCACAATACTAATCAACTAGGGCCCTTTTAGAGACAATATTAAGTAGAAAATTATAGTTGCTTTAGGTTTGCCTTTAAAATAATAAATGAGAGAGCCTCGCCAAATCAAATGCATAAATTGCGGGGCCTTCGTTAAATGTATATATTAAAATACTTAGATTTCGAGACAGACCGTTTAGCGAATTTCACGGCCTTCCCCAAAGATAATAACACGCTAGCCACTTCAGGAGCGATTTTGATAATTTTACCTTCTTAAATACGGGTGCACATTTATGTGACCCAAATCCAAATCTCAACGAAGTCAAAATATGTCAAAAATCGTGGATGCATTTATGTGGCGCGGTTCGAGACATGTGTTCACGACATTGCAATTCTCTTAAAAATAATAATAATAAAAGCGGTTCAAAATTAAAAACACATAGGTCAAAACATGTACTAAAATCAAGTGAATAAGCCAAATATAACAGTTGAGCGACCGTGCTAGAACTACGGAACCCGGGAATGCATAACACCTTCTCTCGGGTAAACAGAATTCCTTGGATTTCTGGTTCGCGACTGCAATACAGAGTCAAACCCTTTCCTCGATTGGGGATTCAAACCGGTGACTTGGGACACCATAAATCTCCTAAGTGGCGACTCTAAATCTCTTAATAAACGAATCTCGTTTCGATTGTCCTTTAATTGGAAAAACTCTTTTACGCCCTTGCGGGTGTAGTTGTAAAAAGGAGGTGTGACAGCTCTGGCGACTCTGATGGGGACAAGAACCCAGAACGTATTGTTCAGGGTTCAGAATTCGAGCTTAGAATAAATGTTGTATTTGGCTTTATCTGATTTTCCTACACATTTCAAGCTAAATGTGCTAAATGCTTTACTGTTCTGATATTATCTGAACTGTATATAAACTGTGCCGAAACCCTTCTCTTCTCACCTCCGGGGATGTGCTTACTGGTTGAGACTCCCTATTTTATTANCTGTTTAGAACTCATGCCCAGGTTTTGAACCTAGAATAACTTGACTTCATGCCGGATCCCTAGTAGGAACGCTTATTTGCATCATGTTTCATTGGACTTAGGGGACTCAACACAGGGGTTGGGTCCGTCCAGGACAGGTAACCTGAAATGAAAAGACCATCCTGATGCATCTTATGTATTGCATATGCATTTATTTGTGTCGGACTTGCATGTTGACTGACTTTGGAGTATTTGGGAAAATTGAAAAAGAGAGAAATAGCAGTATGGAGAGCTAATGATCTATTTTTTAAAAAAAATAACCAATGTCAAAATAGTGTCGAAACTCTGCCGAATTTTTGCAAAAAAAAAAAAAAGAAGAAGAAAAGGAAAAAGAAGATTTGTCTTCAAAAAATGGTTTGTTTTGTTGGTCGAGAAAAAGAAAAACTAAAGAGGTTTATTTTCAAATAGTTTGTTGAAAAAGAAAATACAAAAAGAGTATTGTCTTCCGAAATAGTGTATTTGTCAATGAAAAAAGTCTTGTTTCCAAAAATAAGTAGTTTTATTGGCCCGAACTACGCTGGTTTGATTCTCACAGGGTGTGAGATACGTAGGCAACCCTCATCGGGTCCAACCTCCCCTTTTGCAAAAATAGCCAAAAAATATCAAAGTTTTAATTTTCGCCATAAATAAGTCGGGTGACGCCATTTTTGTCGAAATAGCCGAATGTTCCCAAAAGGGACGCCGGAAGGCTGACTTTGCATAAACAGCCACCTATGGTTATTTTTCAAGTTTTGACTGGTTAGCCCACATAGCCTTAAAATCTTCGTCCCCGAAGTGCTGAAAGACCGTGCTCGAAAATCGGGTCTTTTATTTCAATTTAACAACTAGAAATAGTCAATTTGTTTTAAGTCAAATAAAGTTTTACTTTTGCTTAATCACCCTAATAAATGTGCAGGATGAGCACGATTCAAAATGAACCTTTCTCAATCATGACTAAAATCCCTCTAGAATTGTGCCTATGGTGGAACGATCGGGGTAAAGAAGGACAAGCCCGAGATTTCAAAACAGATAGGAAATGCTGTTATGACCTGATGGCACGAATGGAGGGATAGATGCACGAATTTCAAGATCAACTCTTGCGCAATTCATAAGTGCTGAGAGCACGGAGTCAACAGATAGAGCGGCTGCTTCTGGAAAAAGACAGAATCAGGGAAAGAATCGAAGATATCGGGCACTACATCACCAGGAAGTGCCGAGCATGAGAGGATATGACCCGTACCACCTTCTTTGCTGCGATAATGATTTATGTCCACCTGATCATGGAAGATTTGAAAGGGCTGCAAAGGGATCTTGCACAAAGGTATGCGGCAAGGCCGAATGATGCCTCACGGACCCCAGGAAATTTTAGAACATTAGAATGATGTTTTGTGTCTGTACTTTTTGAAAGTCTGATTTTAAGTCAAGGTGTTCAAGTTTTGAGTGTGTTTTGAGTCAAATATTTTTGAGTGTGTTGTTTGAGTCTCGAGTGTTTTGAATCATGTTGTAATCCAAGAAGTTGTTAATGAAAAATCCCGAAATTTTGTTACATCCTTATTTGTCAGAATTACGCACGGTCTGATTCATGTGGGGACATGATACGTAGGCAATCCACATAAGATTCGACCACCATTAAAAGAAAAGAAAAAAGTGGAATAATAGAAAAACAAAAAGAAAGAAACAAAGAAAATAAAGGAAAGTTTGGGAAACATTTAAAAAGAGGCAAAGATATAAGAAGCCGGAATGACGCATGCAATAGAAGCAAAGACATGATAGAAATGGTTAAAATGCCTAGGTACATTGTATCCCAACGTGCAAATGCAATATTTGTTAAGCTCTAAAACTAACAAGTTTGTTGTTTCCAGAAATTTCAAACGGTTAGCTTGTTTAGAACGTACTGGCACATTACCATTACCAAACAAGATCAAAAAGACCAATACCCAAGATCATGACTAATTCGGACAAAAGTGTTGAAGAGGAAAGAACAGAAATACAGACAATGAAGGAGGAAGTGGACAGGTTGAGACAAGAGATAGCAGAGATGCACCTAGCATGGGCTGGGGGCAGCCATTACCAACCCCTCCCACTGCTCCTACTCTAACATCGGCGCAGACTCCGGAATACCCTCCCACTGGTCCACCGGCAAGCTTCCCAATCCACCAATACTATCAGGGGAAAACTTCTTACACTCCCCAAGCTCCACCACCCAAACAAAACCCTCTTCCACCAATTGTTCCTGTTTTCGTGGCACCTCCACCCGCCACACTGCAAATATCATCCAGCGAGCTGTTGTTTCAGGCTCACGATAGCCCATATTATCCTCCTGAACCTACCCTCAAAGCTCCTGAGCCACATACTTATACCCCTCACTTTGAGCTCCTGGCAGAAATGGAGAGGCCGTCTATGAGTTCAGAGCACGAAGACGTGCTTCGCAAAGTAAAAATCCAGGAACAGTCCTTCAGGAATATACACGGGTTGGGTGGCCAAGTCAGTGTGGCCTATAAAGATCTGTGTCCTTTCCCCGATGTTCAACTACCAACGGGGTTCAAAATGCCAAAATTTGATTTGTATGAGGGACATGGTGACCCAGTGGCACACCTGCGAGGTTTTGTAGTAAGATGAGAGGGGCAGGTGGGAAAGATGAGCTGTTGATAGCGTACTTTGGTCAAAGCTTGAGCGGATCCGCACTAGAGTGGTATACGAGGCAGGATCCTAGCAGGTGGTACACCTGGGATGACCTGGCGCAGGCATTCGCTGGTCACTTCCAATATAATCTTGAGATTGTCCCGGACCGTCTCACATTGTTAAAAAATGAGAAAAAGCCCAGAGAGAGCTTCAGGGAGTTTGGGTTCCATTGGAGGGAGCAGGCGGCGAGAGTCGATCCTCCAATGAGGGAAAATGAAATGGTGGATTACTTTTTGCAGAATTTGGAGCCAACTTACTTTGGTCACCTGGTGACATCAATTGGTAAATCCTTTAATGAGGTCGTAAAAATGGGTGGCATGATTGAAGAAGGACTCAATTCCAATAAAATAATGAGTTATTCGGCAATCAAGGCCACCACTCAGGCTATCCAGAGCGGCACAGGAGGCGTGCTCGGGAAGAAGAGGAAGGAAGATGCCGCAACAATTGAATCCAGAGCTTGGTATGGATCTAGAGGCCCTGCATCCTACTACAACCAACCCCAACCCCACCAACAAAGCTACTCCCATACGCCATATAGCCACCCACAACATTATTACCCAACACCTGATTCTCACTTTTCAGTCCACCATGCTCAGATATTTGTTCAACCTCCCGTCCAGGCACCATGGCATGAACCGGCTCCACAAAATAACTACCCACCTCCAAGAGCATACAGAAACCCCGCTAGTACAAGTTTTCGTCCGAGCCAAAACTTCAGGAATGACAGGGCGCAGAAGCAAATGACTTTCACTCAATTGGGAGAGTCTTATACCAGTTTGTTCCACCGACTGAGGCAGCTGGGATAGTTGAATTCGGTCGAAGCTAATTTACCTAACCCCCACCAAGAAATCTTGATCACTCGGTGAATTGTGAATACTGTTCAGGAGCACCTGGACACGACACAGAGAAATGTTGGAAGCTAAAAACAGCTATTCAGGAGCTTATCGACACTCGTCGAATTGAGGTGCAGGCCCCAGAGACGCCAAACATTAATCAGAATCCATTGCCAACTCACCATGAGGCTCACATGATCGAATTGGTACAAAAGGGAGGGGAGCTTAAGAAGCCCTCGCAAACAGTAATGATGATCCGTGCTAGTGAGACCAGTTCAAAGGAAAAATCAACCAGCGGAAAGTCAGTGGTACAAGGCAAGCCAGTTGTGGTTTTTAAGAAGGAGTCATCAAGCATCATTGCAGTGAAGCCAGAGCGAACCAAAGTGGTAGTACCAGGGGTTGCAATAAAGCCTGTTGTGGTTGTGAAGGGTGCTAGCAGGGAGCCGGTTATTATCAAGCCAGTAATTCAGTTACCAATAATCAGTGAGAAGGCCGTGCCGCGGAATTATGGTCAAGTGATAGTAATGTATCGGGGGAAGGAAGTTATGGAAGAAGTGTGTGAAACCCAAGGTCTAACTTGTTCGGGAAGGTGTTTTGCTCCCGCAGAGTTAAGAAAGGCCAATCCAGTAGCGGTCAAGAAGCCTGTAACCGAGTAAGAGGCGGAAGAATTTTTAAAGACAATGAAGGCGGAAGATTACTCCATTGTAGAACAGCTGAGGAAGACACCGGCACAGATCTCATTGCTATCATTATTGATCCATTCAGACGAGCATCGACGGGCATTGATGAAATTTCTGAACGAAGCCCATGTTCCGGATAAGTTCTTTGTGAACCATCTGGAGAAAATAGAAAACAAGATCTTTGAGGTGAATAGAGTGACCTTCTCCGATGATGAGTTGCCCACGGAAGGTACAGAACACAACAGAGCTCTTTATCTGACAGTGAAGTGTGAGGATTCCGTAGTCACTCGAGTGTTAGTTGACAATGGGTCCAGTGCAAACATCTGTCCTTTGTCTACGTTGAACAAGCTGAAGGTTGATAATGATAGAGTTCACAAGAATAGCATCTATGTTCGAGGGTTTGATGGTGGAGGTAAAGACACAGTGGGTGACATCATACTAGAGTTGACAATCGGGCCAGTGGAGTTCACTATGGAATTCCAGGTACTAGACATGGCAGTCTCTTATAATCTTTTGTTGGGGTGACCATGGATCCGCGCCGCCAAGGCAGTACCTTCTACATTGCATCAGATGGTCAAGATCGAATGGGATCGACAAGAGATCGTAGTGCATGGTGAAGATAATATAGGCGTTGTAAGTGATGCCATTGTGCCTTTCATAGAAGCTAATGATGACAAGGGGCCGTGGGTTTACCAAGTCTTTGACACAGTCTCAGTAGAAAAGATCCTAGAAGGGAAAAGCATTCCAGTTCCTAAAATAGCGGCCACAACTGTCATGGTGGCATCAGAAATGTTAAAGAACGGTTTCGTATGGGGCAAAGGTCTGGGTGCTAATCTTCAGGGCATTATACAACCAGTCTCTTTTCCCAAGAATATGGATACTTTTGGATTGGGGTTCAAGTCCACTGCTGCAGATGTAAGACGGACCCACAAGATGAAGAAGAGGGCTTGGTTCCTTCCCAAGCCAATCCCGTGCCCGTCCAGATCTTTTGTCCGGCCGGCCATTAAAATGCAACTGCTGTCCAGAGTTACGGGGTCATTGATTGGCGCAGATGGAGATTTGAATAAGGGGTTCGAAAGGTTATTTGCCGATGTTAACATGTTAGAGGCTGGGGAAGGGTCCAGCAAGGCAGATGTGCAGTTCGTGGGGCAAAAGGCAAAGATCAACAATTGGATGGCTACTCCTCTCCCCATTCGGAGGGAGTCTTGGTAGTTGGCTCTGATTTTCCTTCCTATTTTCTGGATTATTCCAGGATTGTAATCCAGATTTCTTTTATTTTGTATTCATCAAAGTGTGAAACCTTGTTATCGTGTACTTCAATAAAATGAAAGTTTTTCTTCATTCCTTATTTTATTTTAATTTTGTTTTCTTTTTTTTTCTGTACAGTTCTCTTTATACCGTTCTTAATGACATGGCATGCACGATGGATCTTCAACCTAGTCTAAAAAATCAATCTGATTCCAAAATAATAGTGCAAGAGTCTGGATTATTCCAGGGTTGTAATCCAGATTTCTTTTATTTTGTATTCATCAAAGTGTGAAACCTTGTTATCCTGTACTTCAATAAAATGAAAGTTTTTCTTCATTCCTTATTTTATTTTAATTTTGTTTTCTTCTTTTTTCTGTACAGTTCTCTTTATACCGTTCTTAATGACATGGCATGCACGATGGATCTTCAACCTAGTCTAAAAAATCAATTTGATTCCGAAATAATAGTGCAAGAGGTAGATTATGATGATGGGTTGGAATACGATGAGGGTGAAGCCTTCGAAGAAATTAACAGAGAATTAAGACAATTTGAAGAGAGACCCAGACCCAACATAAATGACACGGAAGCTATCAATTTAGGGGATGCGGATGACATCAAGGAAACTAAAATAAGCGTCCACATTAAACCAAACGTTAGGGAAGAATTAATCAAGGCACTTATTGAATTCAAAAATGTTTTTTCATGGTCATATGACGATATGCCGGGTTTGAGCACCGATTTAGTGGTTAACAAATTGCCCACTGGCCCGGCATTCCCTCCCGTCAAGCAAAAGTTGAGGAAATTCAAAACCGAAATGAGTGTGAAGATTAAGGAAGAGATAACCAAACAGCTGAATGCAAAGGTTATTCAGGTCACTCGATATCCTGATTGGTTGGCTAATGTGGTGCCAGTACCGAAGAAAGATGGAAAAATCAGGGTGTGTGTTGATTATCGCAATCTGAAAAGAGCAAGCCCAAAGGATAACTTCCTATTACCCAACATCCATATTTTGATCGATAATTGTGCCAAACGTGAGATCAGATCTTTTGTGGATTGCTATGCTGGGTATCATCATATTCTGATGGATGAGGAAGATGCAGAAAAGACGGCTTTCATTACACCATGAGGAACTTATTGCTATTGGGTAATGCCATTTGGTTTGAAGAACGCTGGGGCAACGTACATGAGGGCAATGACTACTGTGTTTCTTGATATGATACACAAAGAGATTGAAGTATACATGGATGATGTGATTATAAAATCCAAGCATCAGGCAGACCACGTAGGAGACCTAAGGAAGTTTTTCCAAAGACTTCGAAAGTACGATATTAAGCTCAACCCTGCTAAATGTGCATTTGGTGTTCTATTCGGAAGGCTGTTAGGATTCATAGTCAGTCGGCGAGGCATTGAGTTGGACCCATAAATGATCAAATCCATCCAGGAATTGCCACCTCCGAAGAACAAAACTGAAGTAATGAGTCTGTTGGGAAGGTTGAATTATATCAGCAGGTTTATCGCTCAACTCATAGTGACTTGTGAACCCATTTTTAGGATACTGAAGAAAGACGCTACGGTAGAATGGACCAAAGAGTGCCAAGAGGCGTTTGATAAGATAAAGGAGTATTTTTCAAATCCACCATGTTAGCCCCGCCAGCACCGGGGAGACTTTTGATTCTATATTTGACAGTTTTTGACAATTTATTTGGCTGTGCTGGGGCAGCATGATGTTACTGGCCGAAAGGAGCAGGCTATCTATTATCTTAGCAAGAAGTTTACATCTTACGAGGTTAAGTATACTCATCTTGAGAGGACATGTTACGCCGTAACTTGGGTGGCACATAAATTGAAGCATTATCTGTCATCCTATACTACTTACCTCATTTCTCGCTTGGATCCATTGAAGTATATTTTTCAGAAGCCTATGCCCACAGGCAGATTGGCGAAATGGCAAATATTACTCACAGAATTTGACAGCGTCTATATGACGAGGACGACGATGAAAGCCCAAGCATTGGCCGATCACTTGGCCGAGAATCCGGTCGATGAAGAATATTAGCCATTGAGAACGTATTTCCCTGATGAAGAAGTGATGCATATCGATGAGATGGAATCGGCTGAAGAACCAGGATGGAAACTTTTCTTTGATGGAGCTGCAAATATGAAAGGAGTTGGAATAGGAGCGGTGCTTATTTTTGAAATAGGGCATCATTATCCTGTTACGACTCAGCTTCATTTTTATTATACCAACAACATGGCTGAGTATGAGGCATGCATTTTGGGCTTACGGTTAGCTGCGGACATGGATGTCCAGGACGTTCTGGTCTTGGGAGACTTGGACCTCCTAGTACACCATATTTAGGGAGAATGGGAAACACGAGATTTGAAGCTCATACCGTATCGACAATGTTTGTACAATCTGTGTCAACGGTTTCGATCAGTGGAGTTTAAGCACGTCCCAAGAGTTCATAATGAAGTTGCTGATGCTTTAGCCACCTTAGCATCAATGTTGCACCATCCAGATAAAATTCATGTTGATCCGTTGCATATCCAGGTTCGTGATCAGCATGCTTATTGCAACGTGATAGACTGGATGGTGAACCATGGTTCTACGATGTCAAGGAATACCTCAGGATGGGAATATACCCGACGCAGGCCACAGGAGATCAAAAGAGAGCCATTCGACGGTTGGCAAATGGATTTTTCCTCAGTGGAGGAGTGTTGTACAAAAGAACACCAGACCTAGGATTGCTAAGATGCATAGAGGCTAGTCGAGCCATGACAGTTGTGACAGAGGTACATTCAGGAGTATGTGGACCGCATATGAGCAGGTATATGTTGGCAAAGAAGATTCTTTGAGTAGGGTATTATTGGCTCACCATGGAGAGATATTGTATCAGTTTCTTGCATAAGTGTCATCAGTGTCAGATACACGGAGATTTGATTCATTCTCCGCCGACAGAATTACACATAATGTCAGCACCATGGACCTTTGTTGCATGGGGCATGGATGTCATTGGACCTATCGAGCCGGCAGCTTCCAACGGTCATAGGTTCATTCTGGTGGCCATCGACTATTTCACCAAGTGGGTTGAAGCTAAAACTTTCAAGTCGGTAACCAAGAAAGCACTGGTGGATTTTGTTCATTCCCAAATCATCTGTAGATTTTGAATCCCAAAAGTGCATCACGGATAATGGTGCTAATCTTAACAGCAGTTTGATGAAAGAAGTATGTCAACAATTTAAGATTACACACCACAATTCCAAGGCAAATGGAGCGGTTGAGGCAGCCAACAATAATATAAAGAAGATATTGAGGAAAATGGTAGAAGGGTCCAGGCAATGGCATGAAAAGTTACCATTTGCGTTGTTGGGTTATCGCACTACTGTTCGTACTTTAGTGGGTGCAAATCCTTATTTGTTGGTATACGGAACCGAAGCAGTGATACCGGCAGAAGTTGAAATTCCGTCTCTCCGGATTGTTGCTGAGGCTGAGATTGATGATGATGAGTGGGTCAAAACTCGTTTGGAGCAGTTGAGCTTAATTGATGAAAAATGATTGGAAGCAGTATGTCATGGCCAATTGTATCAGAAGAGGATGGCAAGAGCATACAATAAGAAGGTGCGTCCCAGGAAATTTGAAGTGGGGCAACAAGTGTTGAAACGAATCCTCCCACATCGGGCCAAAGCTAATGGCAAGTTCGCCCCAAATTGGCAAGGGCCGTTTATTGTGACCAGAGTGTTGTCCAACGGTGCTTTATGCTTGACAGATGTCGAAGGAAGATATATAGACATGGCTATCAATTCTGACGTATTCAAGAGATATTATGTATGATTTCTTTGATTGTAATTGTTTGTTTGTACTTAGCATTGTATCGGAGAATGAAATGACGGAGGCAATTTTTTTTCTACTATCCAAACACTTTAACCTTTTTTTTTCCTTTTGAGCCTTATTTATTCTTTCATACCCCTCTTTTGGAATCAGAAACGAAATTGAAAAAAAAAGGAAAGGAAAGGAAGAAAAGAGATAATAACAAAAATAAAAGAAAAGTCACAAGAAAACAAAGGAATTGGGTGAACTACGTTTGACCTGATTCCTCAAAGAGGATACATAGGCAGCTTCACGGCTTGGTCATAGTGAAACAAAAATCAAAAGATCCCCAAACAAGAAAACTGGGGCGGAAGTTGTGTTTTGATTGCGAAAAAGAAATTCGATTCCAAAAGTTGTAAGTTTTACCCATCAAAATTGTTTTGAGCTTTTTGATACCCTTTTTCTTTTAACCATATACCAGAACCCATATTGATATCTAAAGAAAGACCTCCCGATCAGTCTCCGAAAAGTGACAAGTCAGGAAAATGGAAGTGATCCATGTCAAGGACAGCACTTTGATCCCAGCAGAAAAATAAGTAAAATAAGAGAGTCTTATCAGTGAAACCTTCACAGGCACCATAAGGCGACGGAAGTTGAGGGAAGTAAAATGAGAGAGTCTTATCGGTGAAAACTTTTACAGGCACCATAAGGCGACGGAAGTTGAGAGAAGTAAAATGAGAGAGTCTTATCGGTGAAAATCTTCACGGGCACCGTAAGGCGGTGGGAGCTAAGAGAAATGAGAGAGTCTTATTAGTGAAAACCCCTCAAAGGGCACTATAAGTCGACAAGGAATTAAAAAGGGGACAAACGAGATAATGTTGACAGAAAGGATCCATCGAGGCGTTAAGCAGAACAAAGATGTTGATTTGGCAAAAGAGTTGGGTTGCAGGACTTTTGAAACGCAAAGCAAGGCCATCAGAAAGTTGATTGATAAAATCGACTGGGTTGATTAATCCAAAATGCACGACATGATCATGGGATCGGTTATACCATTCAGATAAGTCCTTTTCTTTTCTTCTCCTCAAATAATTGTTCAGAAAGTTTTTTCTTTTATCACTCTATTCTTTTGAAGTCATCATTTTTTTCATTTCTTTGGTTAAGATTTTTCAATAGTAGTTTGTTTTGACAAATAAGAAGGATTTTTAGAGCTTACTACCAATTTCCAATATGGTGCACGGCGAAATATGGATAGGACAGGCCGAAGATAATATGATGGGACGTAAAAGACGTTGTTGTAAGACCAAATGAGGGATTGGTGTGATATTTTAGGGAAAGTATGAAGTAAAAATGGAAAACCAAAGTCGAGAAGTTTGAGAATTAAGAATCGTCAAGATGGTCGGAAGTTATCGGCCAAGTTTCAAGATGGTCGGACAATGCAGAACATGGAAAGGAGAAAGGGAAAATCATCCCCAGCAGGAGTGTCACGACCACTCACTACATTTTAAACTAATAAATTTTCTTTGATTTGAAATAGGGGCAGGAAATGTTATTGATGGCGGAAAGACATGCTGCAAGGAAGATTATCAAACTGGGGCAGAAAATTTCCTTTCGTTTTGAAAATTTTCTTGAAGTCAGGTACCCATCTGAAGAATAGGGAAAGCAATTCAAGTTTTAAGGGAGAGCAAGACAACACAAGTTTCAAAGGAAGCAGTTTCGAAGGAAGACAACGCAAGTTTTGAAGGAAGTAGTTTTCAAAGGAGGGTAACGCAAGTTTTAAGGGAAGTTAGTTTTCGAAGGGGGTTAACAAAAGTTTTAAGGAAAGCACTCTTGAAGGAAGATAATTCATAGTTTCGAAGAAAGATAAATCAAGTTTCAAAGGAAAATGGTCCAGGAGGCAAGAGAAAACAATGTCAATAGAATACAGTTTAAGCTATTGAAGTCAGGAACCCGCCTGGAGAACGGAGGCGTTATCATTTTAAGTAGTTGTTGAAGTCAGGAGACCGCCTGGAGAATGGAGGCATTATCTTTTTAAATTGTTGAATTCAGGAGCCCGCCTGAAGAACAGAGACATTATCTTTTTAAGTTGTTGAAGTCAGGAGCCTGCCTGGAGAATGGAGGCATTATCATTTTAAGTTGTTGTTGAAGTCAGGAGCCCGCCTGGAGAACGAAAGCGTTATCTTTTTAAGTAGTTGTTGAAGTCAGGAGCCCGCCTGGAGAACGGAGGTGTTATCATTTTAAGTAGTTGTTGAAGTCAGGAGCCCTCCTGGAGAATGGAGGCGTTATCATTTTTAAGTTGTTGTTGAAGTCAGGAGCCCGCCTGGAGAACGAAGGCATTATCTTTTAAGTAATTGTTGAAGTTAGGTGCCCGCCTAAAGAATGGAGGTGTTATCTTTTTAAGTAGTTGTTGAAGTCAGGAGCCCGCCTGGAGAACAGAGGCGTTATCTTTCTAAGTAGTTGTTGAAGTCAGAAGCCCGCCTGGAGAATGGAGGCATAATCATTTTAAGTAACTGTTGAAGTCAGGAGCCTACCTGGAGAACGGAGGCGTTATGTTTTTAGGTTCTTGAAGTCAGGAGCCCGCCTGGAGAATGGAGGCGTTATCTTTCTAAGTAGTTGTTGAAGTTAGGAGCCCGCCTGGAGAACGGAGGCGTTATCTTTTTAAGTTGTTGTTGAAGTCAGGAGCCCTCTTGGAGAACGGAGGCGTTATCTTTTAAGTAGTTGTTGAAGTCAGAAGCCCGCCTGAAGAATGGAGGCGTTATCATTTTATGTTGTTGTTGAAGTCAGAAGCCCGCCTGGAGAACGGAGGTTTTATCTTTTTAAGTTGTTGAAGTCAGAAGCCCGCCTGGAGAACGGAGGCGTTATCTTTTTAAATTGTTGAAGTCAGGAGCCCGCCTGGAGAATAGAGGCGTTATCTTTTTAAATTGTTGAAGTCAGGAGCCCGCCTGGAGAACAGAGGCGTTATCTTTTTAAGTTGTTGAAGTCAGGAGCCCGCCTGGAGAACGGAGGCATCATCTTTTAAATAATTGTTGAAGTCAGGAGCTCGCCTGGAGAACGGAGGCGTTATCTTTGTAAATTGTTGAAGTCAAGAGCCCGCCTGGAGAACGGAGGTGTAATTTTTAAAGTAGTCGAAGTCAGGAGTCCGCTTGGAGAATGGAGGCATACCTTTTTAAGTCAAAAGTCAGTAACCCGTCCGGAGAATAGAGGGTTACAACAAAAATCAGAGGAATAAAATTCAAGTTCAGAAATTAGAAGGAAGGCAACAATGGTCAGATGAAGGCAGTTCAAGTTTCGAAGGAAAAACAGTTTGCGCCTCACAAGAAGGAAGAAGTAATTCAAGTCTGGCAGTCAGACATCCATCTGAGGAAGAGAAGGCTACAAGTCAGGCCGAAAATAAAGAAACATCAGAGGAAATACAAAACAACAAGGCAACAAGAGACACAAGAGCAAGTTGGAAGATCTAGATAAGATTTTGTAATTCATAGACCATAGCTTAGTATAGCTTTTTTATTTTTATCATGGTGTGATAAGAAGGTCAGTAAGCAGTAGCAGCAGCAGCAACAACGAAGCCACAGCTTCACGGTAGTCCCAGCTACCAAAACTTCCCAAACTACATTGACCTGATTCCTTTATAGCCAAGGATATGTAGGAAACCTTTGAAGCAGAGGTTCGGTCAAATCTTTCGAAAAATGCTTCACACGGAGTATTCGAACGGGCAACAATCGCTCGTATCCGCTCACTTTATCTTTACACGAAAACTCTTCGTGTTTCCGGATAAAGAGGGGCAGCTGTGAGCACGTGATTTTTGCCTCACATGAATTACTCCCACAAAATCAAAACAAATTTTTTTGTTTTATTGTGTGCAATTTTGTGAATTTTTATGATATTTTTTGTTATTGTTTGCATTTGTGTGTGCACGTTTATTTGAGCAAATTAATGAAAAGATACAAAAATATAGCATTTGCATTTAGGATTTAGTTGTATAACGTTTGAGTCAAATAGTTAACTACTTATTTTTATAAAATGAAAAAAACCTAAAAATAAGGCACCTTGCATTTTAGTGTTTTAATTGTGTGATTTTGGTACTTAATTAGTTACAATAATTATTGTGTTAGAGATAACTAGTATTTTAAGTTAATTTGGTTTTGTGATTTTAGGTTTTATTTTTTGGAAAAATATTTAGGAAATAAAAGAAAAGGAAAAGAATTGGGGGAAAATCGGACTTGGGCCACTAATCCCCAGCCCAAACCAAAACACACCTGAAGCCCACCTTATTCCAGCCCAAAACCAGCCCCAACCCGGTCCATCCTAGGCCACCCTAAACGACGACGTTTGATACCTTTTTAATCAGGACCTTCAATCTCATTTGATCGAACGGTCCAAAGCCTTGACCATAACCCGACCTTGACCCATTCTAAAACCGACCCAACTCCCACTTAAAGAAACAACGTCACTTCAATTAATGATCTAATCCGTCGATCTTATTTGATCAAACGGCCTGGATTCAATCCCCCATCCCGTATATAAGTGCACAACACACCCCACGCGCCTTAGAACCCCCCTTCACTCGTCTCTCTTCAGAGACCAGACCCTAAGAGACCAACCCTTCCCTCCGTCGCCCACCGCCCCAACTCCGCCCGCCGAAAATCGCCTACGGCGGTGGACGGTGGCCAAACGACTCCAAAATTACACCACATCTCTCCCTCAACCTCCTCTTCCCAAATCCAAACTCCCCTTCCCTCGAATATCATCAGAACATAACAAATTTAGAACATAGAATTGGGGCGGCCTAAGAAGTATTGGGGCGAGGTGATCGGGTAGGATATGGCGCGGCTTCAGATTTTCGAGGACATGGCTTTTTATAGGAACATGTGAAGGTCGAGCATTAGGGTGGTAGGCTCGGGGGTATGAGCACGTGATTTTTGCCCTAAGCAAATTATTCCTAAAAAATCCAAACAAAATGATTTTTAATTTTTTGTTGATATTTATGGCATTTTTGTTAATTAGTAGCGTAATAATTCATATTAAAAATACGAAATATGCATTAGGGGTTTAATTTTACAATTTTAGTATTAATTCATTTTAAAGAAAATCAAAAAATAGCATTGATGAGTAAGCAATGCACATTGATGAGTTAGAACAAGATGAAAAGCCTGGTTGGAAGCTATTCTTTGACAGGGCTGCTAACAACAAAGGTGTCAGAATAGGAGCAGTACTTATTTCAGAGACAGGACAACATTATCCTGTCACAG
>MU789782.1:33889-45839 GCA_026770625.1 Nicotiana glauca
ACCACTTATGAATTATACATTATGGGATCGTGTGGCGCGCCGTCCACTATAAATATACATATATGTATTACGAAACCCGAAGTAGACCTGCTGTTTATTTCTGATGTTCCATTTTATCTAACATTCCCCGATAGCTTGTCCCCTCCCAGCCTTACTTTGTATTATTTTATTACTATTTTTTTTTCTCGCACTTGTATATTGTAATTGCACAGGTTAATTGTGGTAGGTCCTGTCTAGCCTCGTCACTACTTCACCGGGGTTAGGCCAGGCACTTACCAGCACATGGGGTCGGTTGTGCTGATGCTACACTTCTGTGCCTTTTGTGCACAGATCATGAGGTAGCTTACGGACCGTCGCAGCAGTTCTAGACTGGGAGCCGACCTTCAGTCCAGAGACTCTCAGGTAGCTTAACCGACGTCCGCGGGCTCGGAGTCTCATCTATGTCACTTCAATTTGTTTATTTGTATCGAGACAGACTCTTGTGTATTTTCTTTCAGAATGATGTTTTTAGTACTCTTTAGTAGTCCGTGAGTAGTGACACCAGATACTGGTAGAGGTGTATTTTTGAAACTTCCGCATTTTCATATCGCTTTTATTAAAACTAGTCTTCCGCACTTATTTAATTATTGTAGAATAATATGTTGTTGTGGGTGGATAAAGAAATATTGTATTTTTTGGCTGGCCTAGCTACGTTAGTAGGTGCCATCACGACGCCCGATGGTGGGATAAATCGGGGTCGTGACAATAGGGCTATATATGACCCTTTTCCGAACTTTAAATGGGGGAATAGACGGTGGAGGGATATTTTCACTTCTGGGCACAAACGGTAAGGACGTTGTTAATCAAATAGTATAACGGGGGCCATATATGACTTATTTTAGATAGTATAGGGCTATATATGACCGTTTTCCGATAAAAAATTGGTGATGTCTACATGTGTATAAGTTAATTAGGCATTAAGTCTGAGAAGATCAATTTGTTGATTCTCTTTCATCTCTGTCAAAAAATTCATATCTAATGCCAATTCCTCCATTCACAAAATGCCCTTATAAATCAAAAATCCCATACTTTAAATATCATCATTTTACATTAATGTTCTGATTTCAATTTTTTATTTTTCCTGTGTCTAAGGTATAACATGCGAGGCACGTATATAGAAACTAATATTATATTAAAAGCACGGAAGCCCTTAGCAAAATATTGTTCGCCTTTTTTACCATTTGAAAATAGACTTTATATTAGACAAAATTATATCTGCATGTATCTGACAATGATGGCATTTGTGAACATACTGGATACAGTCTGTTTCCATAGTTATCAAAAAATACCCTGCTCGGAGTATCTTCTTTTCTAAGACAAAACCATTCATGTATGGCCCGTAAGTCCTTGTGTGCAGTTCGTCCAATAGTCTGGATGCTTCTTTTGCTTCGACACACCTTAGTAAACCCAAATTGGGAGTCCTCCTGTACAGGATTCCTCCACTGTGAAAGAAGTTGTTGGATAACCTCCGAAGTGTGCGCTTCTGCGTGGCGTTGGCAAGTTCTGGATACTTTCCTATTGTTAAGTACTCCTTGATGTCATGGAACCACGGTTTTCCGTCAGCTTCTTCCTCAACGTGAGCACAATAAGCTGGCTAATCATAAATATTTACTGGGATGGGATCAATGAAATTCATGTCTAGATGCTGGATCATGGATGATAAAGTAGCTAATGCGTCAGCGAACTCGTTATGGACCCTGGGGATGTGCTGAAATTCTGTCTTTGTGAATTTTTTCCTTAACCCCTGTATGTGATGCAAGTAGGGGAGTATCTTAGAGTTTTTGGTTTCCCACTCTTCTCGAACCCGATGTATGAGCAAGTCTGAATCCCCAATCACTAGCAACTCCTAAATGTTCATGTCAATGGCCATCTTAAGCCCCAGGATGCAGGCTTCATCTTCGGCCATATTATTGGTGCAAGGGAATCTGAGCTTGGCGGAGACCGAGTAATGCTGGTCAGTTTTTGATATTAGGACTGCTCCTATGCCAATTCCTTTGAAATTTGCGACTCTGTCAAAAAACAACCTCCAAACGTCATAAGATTCTGCAATATCTTCTCTTACGAAGGACACCTCTTCATCAGGAAAATATGTTTTCAGAGGTTCGTATTCTCCGCCAATAGGATTCTCGACGAGGTGATCTGCTATATCCTGACCTTTGATTGCCTTCTGAGTCATGTAAACAATATCTAATTCACTTAGTAGGATTTGCCACTTGGCGAGCTTGACGGTGGGCATGGGCTTCTGGAAGATATACTTTAGTGGGTCCATTCTTGATATGAGATAAGTAGTGTAGGCACAGAAATAATGCCTTAATTTCTGAGCTACCCACGTCAGAAGACTACAGGTGCGCTATAATAGAGAATACCGGGCCTCGTACGGGGTGAACTTCTTACTGAGATAGTAGATGGCTTGCTCCTTCCTCCCCATTTCATAATGTTGTCCCAGAACACAACCGAATGCTCCATCCAATATCGCAAGGTAAAGCAATAGAGGTCTTTCTGGCTCGAGCAGAACAAAGGCTGGTGGCGTTGACAGGTATTCCTTGATTCTGTCAAAAGCTTTCTGACAATCATCAGTCCATTTAGTAGCAGCGTCTTTCTTCAACATTTTAAAGATGGGTTCACAAATGACAGTGGACTGAGCTATGAATCGGCTGATATAGTTGAGTCTCCCCAGGAAACTCATCACATCCTTCTTGTTCTTTGGTGGTGGCAATTGTTGAATGGCTTTGACCTTTGATGGGTCCAATTCTATTCCTTGACGACTCACGATGAAACCCAGTAATTTTCCAGCAGGAACCCCGAATGCACACTTGGCGGGATTCAGTTTCAGATTGTACCTCCTCAGTCTGTTGAAGAACTTTCTCAGATCTTCCATATGATCAGTGGCCTTCTTGGATTTGATGATGACATCGTCCACATATACCTCAATCTCCTTGTGTATCATGTCGTGAAAGACAGTAGTCATGGCTCTCATATAGGTGGAGCCAACATTCTTTAACCCAAATTCATCATTTTGTAATAATACATTCCCCACGGCGTGATGAAAGTCATTTTCTATGCATCTTCCTCATCCATCCATATCTGATGATACCCGGCAAAACAAACAACAAAAGACTGCAAATCATGCTTGGCACAGTTATCGATAAGAATGTGTATGTTCGGCAAGGGGAAGTCGTCTTTGGGACTGGCCCGGTTAAGATACTGGTAGTCGACACAAACTCTAACTTTCCCATCCTTCTTTGGTGCTAGCACGATGTTGGCTAACCATGTCGGATACTCTACTACCCTGAGAACCTTGGCTTTGACTTACTTGGTAACCTCTTCTTTGATTTTCAAACTCATGTCGGGTTTGAATTTCCTGAGCTTGTGCTTTAACGGCAGACAGGTTGGATCTGTTGGTAGTTTGTGAGCTACAATGGATGTACTGAGACCAGTCCTGTCATCATACGACCAAATGAATATGTCCTCATATTCCTTTAAAAATTCCGTGTAATCTTCCTTTTCTGATGGTGACAAGTGAACACTGATGTGCGTTTCTTTGACATTTTCTGTATCTCCCAAATTAATGACCTCAGTTTCATCCAAGTTAGACTTAGGCCTATTCTCAAAATTCTCAACATCTCTGATGACCTCTTCTGGTATATCATCCTCTTCTAAGTCTATATCCATTTGTTGCGT
The DNA here is from genome assembly GCA_026770625.1 of Nicotiana glauca. NCBI lineage: Eukaryota > Viridiplantae > Streptophyta > Magnoliopsida > Solanales > Solanaceae > Nicotiana > Nicotiana glauca. The sequence goes on from MU789782.1 coordinate 37,610, forward strand.
TGTTTCATTGAAAGTCACAATCGTTGGTTCATCGTCAAAGTAAGTAATAGTAATTCTGTGTAAATAGAGTAAATGATAGAGAAAATAAGAAGAGCGAGATATATGATAAACTGAAATGCTTTGATTAAATTCATAATTGTTTGGAACATCAGAGTTCTTTTAAAAAATAAAGACAATATGGAAAGAAAATCAGCTAGTAAAAAGTAAAATGAGATGCATGGTGCTTTTGTTTAGCCTTGCTACCCCGAAGTTTTCCAAGCCCTGGTGGTTCTAATTGACCAATTCCTGAGGCATTCTCCTCGGTTCACAGCTTGTATGGAAGGGCCTTCCTCCCCTTCCTCCTCGAAAAGAACACAACAGTCCATATCATCATCCTCCAGAAATAGATTCTTCATGGCTTCCAATGCTTCATCTTCCTCTGACCTGTATATGGTATCTGCCGGTTGGAATGTCTGCTCCAGGCGAGGTATCAGATGCTCTAGTGGATAGTAGGGGCCGCGCCATGGTGGCGACCAGTTCTGGAATTCTTCCCAAGTATAACCGTACCCTAACCCGAAAGTGGTTCCATGCTTTTTTAGTTTGATAGGTTTAGTGATCCCCTGGAGGTTTTTGCCGAGTCCCTTTCCAGGTTCATACCCACACCAATTTAGGATACTTTCAATCTTGTTATCCCACCATTTATCCTTGTCTACAGCGTTGACCCTTTCAATGTGGTCGTATGTTTCTCTGCCTATTCTCCTTCTGCCTCCAATCATTGGGATGGTCTGGCGACTATATATGGGGTTGCTACTATCGCCATGAATAATCAGCTCTTGGTGATTCCATTCTAACTTCACTACCTGATACAGGGTCGATGCTACAACTCTAGCGGCGTGGATCCATGGTCGTCCCAACAACAACTTGTAGGATGTCGGGACATCTATCACTTGGAAGTCAACGTCGAACCATGTTGGTCCCATTTGCAAGCATAGGCTGATTTCTCCAATAGTATACCTTTGGGACCCATCGAAGGCTTTGACATTGATGGCCCTATCTTTGATCTCGTGCAGGCTCTTTCCCAAAGTTCTAAGAGTTATCAGCGGATAGATGTTGAGGCTGGATCCTCCGTCGATCAAGACTCTAGTGATGAAATGATCCTCGCATTGCACGGTGATGTGCAGTGCCTTGTTGTGGCTCAGTCCTTCTGGCGCTAGCTCATCTTCGTGGAAGGTGATTTTGTGGCTCTCCAGTACTTGCCCTATATTATTTGCCATTTCACCTCCAGTTATGTTGCTGGGCACATAAGCTTCGCTCAATATCTTCATCAAGGCATTTTTGTATGCGTCAGAGCTCTGTAGAAGATCTAGGATGGAGATCTGCGCTGGTGTTTTGTTCAATTGCTCAACGACCGAGTACACCTTAGCTTGTATTTTCCTCCAAAGATCATCGGGCCCAGTTTCAATATGCCATCCCGAGGCTTGCTTACTGGACTCAGCTAAGTGTTCTGGGGTGTAAACCTTCCTTGTTCTGGTCATACCCTATGTAGCAATTGCTTCTCCTATCTTGGTCTTCCCTTTACTCCTAGCTTCGGCCGTGTAATCCCATGGTATGGCATTTGAGTGGAACGGTGTTATGTATGACATTGCTACATGAATAGGTACCCTTGGTGGTAACACAACAACTTCAAAGGGTGCAGGTGCTTTTGGAACTCCAAATTCAACCTCAATTGGTCCGGGCGCCTTTGCAGAAGAAGGTGCTTCAAATTTGAGAGGTATAGACATGTTTACTTCATCGTCCCTGGAGGGCTGATTCTGCACAACAATTGGGTTAAGTGTGACTGCTGGTTTCTTTTGCTCATCACCCTCAGCAATCAACCCTATCGATCCTTTGGGGTCCCAATCACCTTCGATCTCGATCATGTGAATGTCTCCACCTTTTGTGGTCAGGCAGAGGGTTGTTGCAAACATTATGAGTAGGATCCTTTGCTACGATGACCTTATTGTCGATCAGGGTTTGAATCTTGTCCTTTAATGAACGTCATTCATCAATGGTATTCCCCTTCATGCTAGAATGGTACGCACATGTTTTGTTCGGGTTGACCTATTGGGAAGGATTTTATAGAGTTATGGCTGGGGTAGCGGTAACGTAACCAGCAACTTTAAATCTCTCGTACAGCTGGTCAATTGGTTCGGTGATGGCTGTGTATTGTCTGGGAGGTCTGCGGTCAAAATTTGGCCTAGGTCTAGGGAAATTTTGGAGAGTGGGGGGTGATTGGTAGTGAGAGGGTTGAGCATTATAAGCTTGGTAGACATGTGCAGTTTGAGAGTATCTGGGTGAGGTGGGTTGATATGTAAGAGGTGGAGACGATTGGTAAACGGGAGGTGGAGTTTGATAAAAGGGTGCGAGTGCTTGGTATTCCAAATAGGTTGATATGTAAGTGGAGGTGATAGGTAAGTGTGGTATTTTAGTGGTGATTTGGCTCCCTCTGCGACCATTACGGCACTTACATCCTTCTTCTTGGATGTGCCACCAGACTGTAAGGCCTTGTTGGTGGCCTGCAATGCTTCAAGATTAGTAACCATACCATTCTTAATGCCTTCCTCAATTCTTTCTCCCAGTTTGATGATATCGGAGAATTTCTTACCCTCGATCAACATCAACCTCTCGTAATATTGTGGATCCTGAGCCCGGACGAAGAAGCTGTTCATCTGTTCCTCTTCTAAGGCTGACCTGACCTTTGCAGCCTCTGATCTGCAATGAGTAGCATACTCACGGAATGTCTCGGTAGGTTTCTTCTTCAAATTCTGGATGTAGAATACATCCAGTGCGTTCTCTGTATTGAATCGGAACCTATCCATAAATTTGATGCCATACCTACCCATCTTGTCCATTTCTTGGGGTCCTCGCTAATGTACCAGGATAAAGCATCCCCCTTCAGACTTCTCATGAAGAGCTTCATACGGATCTTCTCATCTATTTCGACTCCGACCAGGTTATCGCAATATGTCCTCAAGTGGACTTTGGGATCTCCCGTGCCATCGAACATTTCGAACTTGAGAGGTTTGTACCCCTCTGGAGGTTCAACATGTGGTTGAATGTAGAGGTCCTCATAATTCAGCCCCTCGATACCTTTGTTTCCTTCCACGCCCTGGACTCGGCTGGTCAACTTCTTGAGTTCTGCTGCTAAGTTGCTGATAAGAGAGTCTTTGTCATCAGACTCAGGTGCATTTGAGATCGGTTGAGTGTAGTGTGGTACAGTATCCACGTAGACGAGAGTGTTGTGGAGGTGATCGTTTGTGGTGTTCAATGGTTCTGGAATGAGTAGTGGAGTGTTGTTTGGAGTGTGGCATGTGTTGAGCATGAGTGGGTTGTATCTGTGGTTATGGGGTATTCTGTGGAGGTGCGGGATTTTGGGTGTTGAGAAAGTTGACATCAGGAGCGGTGAGCGAGAATGATAAGTTCGCCAAATTCCGAACCTGATCCAGTTCTTCTCGGAATTCAATAATTTCTACTCAAGTTGGGTAGCAGTTTCCTTAGTAATCGGAGTACCCTGAGGAATCTCAGTTCTTTCAATTTCCTTTCTGGCGCTTGAACCTCCCATTCTACCTTTATTCTTGTTCCGGATAGGACTCGAAGGAGGAGGAGATGGAGGGCCCTTGGATCTTGTGGAGTATGATGATGGTGCCAGAATGCACGAACTAACCTTTTGGGGAGAGGAATAAAAAATAAAAGTAAAATCAGAAAAAGGTTCACAAGTTAGTATGGATTATGTGAAAAATATTGCAATATTTAAACACATAGTACAAGAATATAAATCGTGTCCTAAATTGGGTGCCTCGTTGTGCCCGAGGTAGGCCTAGCGATAAGTTGATTTGGAGAATTTATAATGCTAAATGCCTCATTTTATTAATAAAAATAAGGCGAATCCCTAAACGACACTAAAATTGCATAAAGTAAAATATCACTAATGGCCATTGGCCTGATTACATTTCAAAGCGAAAAAGAAAAGAAACTCCTAACTATTTGGTCCCAGAAGGACCTTCTTCAGGTTGAATGTTCTCGTTAATCAGATCCTCCAGCTCGCGCAGATTTTCCAGTAGAAATGCTTTTGCCAGGTGCTCTCATTCGTTTCCCTTGGCATTCTGGCAGTCGCTGACTCTTTTCCTCACTTTTCCTTCCAATTCCAGCATACTGTATTCCAGATATTTCAGCTTCTCACTAGCCTTGGTGACCCTCTTTTTCCATTTATTGATTTGGTCACTTGATGGGAGATTCCTCCACCAGGTCAGCAAAAGTGAGGGTATGTTGACCATACCGAAGTCGGGAACTTTGTCATTCATTTCCTGCAAAACAAAATGGTTAGCCCCTTACCCCCGCCGGACTCGACTATTTAAACCAATAATTAGCATTAACAACATTTAGTTCTCCAAATAAATGCACAGAGTCTGCTGTTGTCCGTTTGGGTTCCAAAGGAACCCAGTGGACTTTGGATAGGCTATCTTAAAGAGTCATCATGTGGACAGCATAACTGACTCGATTAGGTTTGACAGTGATGCATGAATAGTTAAACATAATAAAATTTCTATGGGGTGCTAGACCGGTACCCTTGAGCGGACAACTCAAGAGGGAAAGGCACGGAACCGTCGACTGCACCGCTGATCGACTAGTTTTACCGCAAATATGCCTTTACAAATTTAGGGGGTAATAATATTGGAAGAGCACAACCAATCATCAAGCGTTGCTATGGTATTTGTTTGGCACGAGTGGAATATGATGTTGAAAAATGCAATTACAAGAATGAAACAAATTGCCACGTATTTTCACGTTCATAATAATTATAATAATTGCTCAAAATTACAACGGTACTGAAGGAAAACAGTAAATGAAAGCGTTAAAGAAAAAAGAAACAAAAAGACAAGTCAGTTTCGAATAAAGGCATTAAACAAAGCAATAAATAAAATAGTAAAGTCACATATAACATGCAGTGGTAAAAGCCTAAAGAATCCCCATCAGAGTCGCCATGCTGTCGATGCCCCCTTTTTCCAAAAAGGGGGTTCGGAATCGGGTATACGACATTCGGGAGGACAACTCTATTCCCTTACGAGAATTGGGTTTTTTGAGTTTGAAGAGTCTCCACCTAATGATTATAGTGCATTAGGACACTTTTAAGAAAGAATTGAGATGAAGAACCAGAGTTTGGGTAAGGGCTAGAAATTATCTCGAGGGGAAGGTATTAGGCACCCCTCAAGATCCACTAGTGTGGTCCCGACCATGTTACGATTGTGACTTTAAGCAATGAAGAAGACAAGTAGAAAATAAAGAAGAGGGTAGACACATAGTATTGCAAACAAGTTTAAGAGTTTGAAAAAAGAAGAAACAGGAGTAGAAAATACAGGAAGTTAGTTTGAAAGAAAACTTAAAAAAACAAGTAAAAAAAAGGGAAAATGGGTCCTAGGTTTGTAAATAATATGGATCACATTAATGCAATATCCAACAATCACTCCTCAGAAAAGGGGTCGCACGTGATATTAGCGCACCGGTCATCATATCCATATTCTACTCTTCCTATCCCGTTAAGGTATTTAAAGCGCGAAATGTCTCGTTACTTATTGCATGCTAGTACCCGTCCCGATCCTATTAGTCCCGGAGACGTTTGGGACTACTAATCCTAAAGGGAAAAGGATTTGTGGCTTTTGAGAGTTTTCAAAGGACAAAATACTAAGGCGTCAATCAAAAGACATAATGCAAGTAAAGGGGAATGCAAATAGGCAAGTAGGGCTCAAGTAAGCCTTCTTAAATCAGATAAAGCCATAGAGTTTAGCATGTCTTGCACGTACTGGTTTGGTCTTAAATTAAATTAAAGCGATAAGCGGATTGGTTCAACACATATTTTTAGACAGGAAGTCTGCATTAGGCTCACTCGAATGCAGTTGTCTAAGACTGATCCAGTTGATTAATTAACCCTTTGTCTATGTGTTGGATAGAACTACTGATCTTAAAACACAAACTGATTATAAAGAAAAATTACAGAGTAAAAAATAGGTTTCAGAAAAGGGTACTGGTTTGTTACAAAAATGGTTTAACAACTAAAAAATGAGTTTCAGGAAGCAGACTGGTTAGGAAAAAGAGCTGTCAATTTTTAACAAAAGAACTGAGTTGCAGACTGATTAGAAGAGATTTATCAGATAAGTATAAAGAAATGACTTTAGTCCGATTTGAAAAATGTTTACCAGAGTTAACGAGAGTAAGTTTCAGAAAGAATACGCTTATTTGATTGTGAGAAAAAGTTTTAAGAGTTCAGAAAGGGTGCAGGAAGTTGCTTGTTTTAGTAAAATCGATACTGTTTAAAACAAGTGAGATGATTCTGGTTCGAAATCCCTATAGGCATGCTTTCTATACGTTACTGCTTCTTGATACCTTTTCAAACACTAATAGAATCCTTATAAATAATGATATCTATATGCCATTATATTATTAAACCTAACTGTTTGCCTAATGATGTTATTATATGCAGAAATGCAAACCCCTATAGGCATGGTGTCTATATGCTTAGTTGTAGAAATCAGAGGTTAAATCCTATAGGCATGATTTCTACGTTTGAAATTGCATAAATTAGAAATAAAATCCTATAGCCATGTTTTCTACCCTTTGTGCATAAAAGTAACCCCTCTCCCTTTTTCACTAAATCCCCATGAGTTTGTACAAATTATTACAGACCAGTAAAATAAACTAAAATTAAAAAGTACATCAGGAATTATCAGCTACATTCGAGCAGCCTAATTCAGACTTAGTGTCTAGCAATATGGGGTTGAACCACTTCCGAGATCAAGATTTCCAAAGCCTTCTCTTATCTAGGGTGTTTCAGAGATCCAAGGAGTTTCAGGAACCCTAGGCAGTGCTTACACCCAAGATATTAATCATAATGAGTTATAGTGCAGTGTGGAAGAGCCAACCCTCAAGTGTCCAAGTTCAGAGGGAGCTCATGGATCCCAAGGCAAGGCTCTCAAGAGAGGGGCAAAACTTAAGTTCTAAGAATGAGTGCAAGTGCAATAGAGGGGGGTTAGGGAGTGCCAAGGCAGGCTGGTGGTCATACCTAACCATAAGGTAGGCTGGCACACCCCTGACCAAACCTGTTCAGCCAGCAAATAAGAGCATAGACCTATTGAAGGTTAGACTATGGTCTGGACAGTGATTAGACATTGCCAGACCAAGGTCTCAAGATCAAGATACATATAAAGGGGAAGGGGAATGGGAATGGGAATTGAAAGAGTTTAGGACTCAGGGAGTCCAGTCCATATACATGAACAACAATGTCAAGTGTTGTCATGTTTTATGAACTATAACTCAACATACAAAAGGACTAGGGATAAGGATTCATGTAAGCATAGAGATAAGTAAGTAAAATTACAGCATAGGAACAATAAGACAAACAAAGGAAAGGCTGAAGAATAAACATGTAATGGAGAGGCAGAAATTAAACAAAGAGAGACATACCAGTTGCAGAAAAAGCAAGCAAAGAAAAGCAGGATACTTTCAAGCCAAGCCGCAATAAAAAAAAACCTTTACGCTTATGAGTTCAGAGAACTTGAATGCTTAAAAAATTCTAAGTGTATTTGAGAGTAAGAAGTAATGACTTGTTCGTTTCTCCTCTTTTAGAAAGAGTAGAAGTACATGTATTTATAGTTTTTGAAAACGAGTAAAAAGTGAGGTAGTAAGCCACAGACATGGAAACAATCATTTCCAAAGCCTTCTCTTATCTAGGGTGTTTCAGAGATCCAAGGAGTTTCAGGAACCCTAGGTAGTGCTTACACCCAAGATATTAATCATAATGAGTTATAGTGCAGTGTGGAAGAGCCAGCCCTCAAGTGTCCAAGTTCAGAGGGAGCTCATGGATCCCAAGGCAAGGCTCTCAAGACAGGGCCAGAACTTAAGTTCTAAGAATGAGTGCAAGTGCAATAGAGGGGGGTTAGGGAGTGCCAAGGCAGGCTGGTGGTCATACCTAACCATAAGGTAGGCTGGCACACCCCTGATCAAACCTGTTCAGCCAGCAAATAAGAGCACAGACCTATTGAAGGTTAGACTATGGTCTGGACAGTGATTAGGACATTGCCAGACCAAGGTCTCAAGATCAGGATACATATAAAGGGGAATGGGAATGGGAATTGAAAGAGTTTAAGACTCAGGGAGTCCAGTCCATATACATGAACAACAATGTCAAGTGTTGTCATGTTTTCTGAACCATAACTCAACA
>MU789783.1:7900-24507 GCA_026770625.1 Nicotiana glauca
TCAGAAGGAATCTGAACAGGCTCAGAGATAGAGGTTTGAGCAGGAGTATCTTCAGCTTCATCTTCAGAAATGATGCGTCTCCTGGCTCTTGGCCTAGCAATTAAGGAGGTATCTTCTTCTTCTTCATTCTCAGATTCTTCTTCTATAACTTTCCTCTTTGACAGCATGAGTTTAGTTTTTTCCAAAGAAATAGAAGAGCTAGAAGAAGCTCGAAGGGCAACGACTACCTCAGCTGTCATACCCCTGATACCAAATCCTGATAAAAAGAGGGATAAAGAGTTAAAACAAGAAAGAATTTAATATGCGGCAAAACATAAGGAAATGCGAACCATGAGTCTTCACTCTCCAACCATGTAAATGGGAAATTGATTTCCAAGTTCTCGCCTCCATAGGCGTAGTTTTCAAAATTGAATCTACCCAACCACGAAAATTAGGAACGGGTTCCATATCTCCCGTGGTTGCTATGAAAAAGCAAAATAGAAACGAATTAGAAAATAAGTATTCTTAAAAATAGATACGGTAAGCAAAAGAAAACTTACGTGCAAAGTTCCACTTCTCAGGGAAGGGGATATTTGTTTCACCCAACAAATCCACCGTACGTACAACAACGTAACGAGTATACCACCCACGATCCTTGTCATCCTCGGGGTTTACCAAAACCTTCTTGCTTCTTGCAGTCAAGGTAAAAACTCCATGGCGAAATAACTTGGGATGGTATAAGTGAATAAGATGGGGAAAAGTAAAATTAACATTGGCTTTGGTAGACAAATACCTCAAACAAGCCACAGCTCTCCAAACAAGAGGGCCTACTTGTGCTAAGCAAATTTTGAAAAAGCGACAAAATTCAAGTATGACTGGGTCAATAGCAGGATTAAATCCCAAAGTAAAGGGATAAGTATAAACGAAAGAGAATCCAATTCTAAAAGAAGAAATTCTCTGGTTTGGGTTAGGAATCATCATACGAAGATTATCTCTCCAATTACAATCTTTCCGAACAGTGGGAATCACAGGTTCAGTTATTAGAGAAGGATAGGTGTCAGTTTTCTCTAAGTTTATAACCTGTTCTTGTAGAGATTTTCTATCATTCCCAAAAGATAAATCATTGGGTACAATTTCTTCAACTAAAGGTTCTCGGAGAGGTTCAGAAAGTTCTTTACCTTTAGAAGAAGAAGTTTTAGAGGTGGAACCTCTAATGCCAGAACCAGAAGGAGGAGCGACAGAACCAGATACACCACCACGAGTGGACCCTAGGCTACGAAGCCTACCTCCTCTGCCTCTTCTATGCCTTACGGGGGCGTTAGGAAAGTTGTCTAGAATTGGGACTTTCCTAGGGTTAGGGTTTGAAGACGACATTGTTGAAGAAGGATGAACTAAAGGAGAAAAAGAGCAAAAGTGAGTAATAAATTGTTTGTTGAAGATCTAAGAAGAAGAAGACAAAAGAAAGAGGGTTAAGTATGTATATAACAGCAACCGTCAAATAAAAAAGTGTAATGATGGAAAGTTTATAATAAAGGCAACTATCGTTTCGTGAATAAAGGTGATGAAAAAACCCTGAAAAAAGGCTGCAGAATTACAAAGCCAATCAGAAGGTGACACGTGTACAGGACATTAAATAGAAGAGACAATTGAAGCGTCGGCACTGTCATAGCATTAATTATGGCAAAAATTCTCTTTTTAATGAAGATCCACTTCCCAAATATTTAATTGATAAATAAATGGAAAGTGGGGGGACTATCTGTATTGGGAAAAAACTGAATTTATATTGAAGGTGACGTGGCATGACACGTGGACTGGTCAAATGGTCAAAACATGATGATCAGTTAAGAGGCACGGGCGATATCAGATACGAGGAGAAGAAAGTTAAATAGGCACGAGATGTTATTCAAATGATACGAGTCTCGTATCTATTTAACTTAATTAAAGCCAGGAGGTCAAAAGGAATTGATGATATGAATCTGATGGCATAAAGGAGTCTAAATTCAGTATTGAATATCAAATACGTTAGCGAATCAGTATTGAATAAGAATGATTGTGTAACGTTTTATTTAATGTCATTTAATGCTCATAATTGCCTCTTTAAGGCTAAGGCGTTATACCTTCTCTTAGAAAAATCAACTATAAAAGGGGGAGATCTCAGCATTTGTAAGGACACGGAATATCATTGTTATTACATTGCAATACAAACTTATTTACTGCTTTATTATCCTCGAAAGTCTCCTATTCTTTTCGTCTCCTGATTATCAGTAACCCGATTTTTCTCTTAATTTCTAGTTTTAACCGAAATTTTATTTTTTGATTAAACAATATCATAAGCTGTTACAGGGAATATATTTTTAATATTTAATGTATATTATGTTTCATCACGCGCCTTCACATACATGTCTGCCTTTTCTTTTTATAGCCAATCATTTAAAAAATTTAGTTTTGGTTAATGATGGTGGTGGTGACAATTAGAACCCAAGACTTCCGCCACCTCCTATCAACAACAATAACAACCACAACCCAGTAAGAGGCTGTTTCCAAATAGACCATCGGCATTCTTCCCTCCAATAACTTCCCACTTTGTTCTTGGGGAGACTCGAACTCATAACCTCATGGTTGGAAGTGGAGGTTGCTTACCATCAGAGCCACCTCCTATCAAATTGAATAATATGAGCATATGACCATAAAATTTAAAATTTAAACTATTAGAGTGACAATACGTTTTTATCACTTAGTTATGTTCGGAACACGGACATGACAAGCGAAGATAAAAATAAAACTAGGAAAACCAAGTTGGTTAATATTTTTGAATCGTATATAATATGGTTAATATAGAGACCGTATAAATACATTTTTTCCTGTTCTCTTTTTATTCTTGATGTCTGTGACAGTTAATCTTTACCGTGAATAAGACAAGATAAGGATGTTACAGTCTCTAGGTTTAAATCGTAACGAAGCCAAAAGTACTAGTAGGTGATTTCTTTTCAATTGTTTAAAATTTTGGTGGACAAAATTATCCGATATTAATAAAGTAGTTTGTGATGACATTAGGTCATCTCATATTTTAGAACTAAATTAATTTAGCCTTTCTCGATTTGCGTGCGCGATTACAGTATTTTTCCGGAAGACTTATATGTTAATAACTAATAAAAATAAGAATTTTTTCCTTAAAAGTTAAATTGAGTTGACCCGGTCAACGTTTTAAGTAAGCGGACCCGGATCCATATTTTGACGGTCCCGGTGGGTTTGTATCGTAATTTGGGACTTGGGCGTATGCCCGAAATCGAATTCCAAGGTCCCTATATCGAGATATGAATTTATGTTGAAAATTGAAAGACTAAAAATTTAATGGTTTTAAGAATTTGGTTAATATTTGATCTCATTGTTATCAGGTCCGTATTTTGGTTCCGAAGCACGATACCGGTCCATTATAATATTTAAGACTTGTCTGTGAAATTTGGTGAGAAACGGAGTTGGTTTGACGTGATTCGGACGTCTGATTGTGAAAATAAAAGTTTTAAAGCTTTCTTAAAAATTTCATTTGATTTGGTGTTCAATTCGTAGTTCTAGCGGTTGTTTCGGCGATTTGATAGCACAAGCAAGTTCGTATGATGTTTTAGGACTTGTGTGCATGTTTGGTTTGGAGTCTCGAGCGCTCGGGTGAGTTTCAAATAGGCTACGTGATGTTTTGAACTTAGAAAATCTGATTTTTTTTGCTTCAACTCATATCTGGTGTGTTCTTCTTCGCGTTCACGAAGGTAATCTTGTGAATGCTAAGAGTGAGCTGGACTGGGTGAGTTTTTCTTCTTCGTGAATGCGAAGGCTGGGTCGCGAACGCAAAGCGATGGGGGCTTTATCCTTCGCGAACGCGACTAGCTCAATGCAAACGCGATCGCGATCGCAAACGCGTTGTGTTAGGGACCTGGGGGAGGGGTCAGCCATTCCTTCAACGCAAACGTAAGCACGGGTTGCGAATGTGACAGTGTTCACGCGAACGCGATGAACACTGTCGCTCAGTTCTTAAACAATCCCATTAGGGGATTATGGCCATTCTTTCAATTATTAAAAGCTAGAAAGCCTAGAGACGATTCTTCCAAGATATTTTCTTCCCCAAATTATTGGTAAGTGATTCCAATCTACTTTCTTTCAATTACCCATTACATTTCATGAATTTTTAACCTAAAATCTAGGGTTTTCACGGTGGAAATTGGGGGTTTGAGTAGAATTAAGGATTTTTGTAAAATTAGAATTTAGACATCGAATTGAAGTCAGATTTCAAAATAAATTACATAATTAAGCTCGATGGTGAATGGTAAATGGATTTTGGTCTGAACCTCGGATTTTGACCAAGCACGCCCAGGGTTAATTTTTGAATTTTTGGGGGAAAGTTTGGGAAATCTAAATTTATGCATTTTAGTTGATTCTTTTAGCGCTATTTGGTGTTATTGAGTTAATTGTGGCTAGATAAGAGTGATTTGAAGAAGAATTCTAGGGGAACGACCCTGATAGAGCTTTGAATTGACCGTTGAGTGAGGTAAGTATCGTGGTTAACCTTGACTTGAGGGATTAGGTCTTATTTGTCTATTTGCTATGTGTTTGAATGTTGAGTACAAGTTATAGGTGAGGTGACGAGTATCTATGCATTGTTGTCGGGTCATGGTATGCGAGTGGGTCTTATTTATGTAATTGTTGCTTTTCATAATCATATTATCCATGCTTAGACTAGTTAATTATTATTTTGATCATTCTTATCATGTTTATGACTTTGGTAATAATTGAGTATTGATTCAAGTTGAGGTTGGTATTGTGGAACCAAATATAAAAGTAAGACTTGTTATGGCCTATCTCCCTGTTGCCATTGTTCATTATTTTGTGGTTAGGGAGAGTGCTAATGTATGAAGGGTGATGCCGTGCCATATTGTGAGTGTTAATGCACGAAGGGTGATGTCATGCCGTGTTATGAGTTTTTATGCACGAAGTGTAATGCGGTGCCATATTATGAGAGAGTTAATGCACGAAGGGTGATGCCGTGCCGTTTTTATTGTTTCATATGGTGAGGTTGAGAGTAAAAGCACGAAGGGTAATGCCGTGCATTTTCCTTTACTGTGTTTACTTGTTATTATTGGTTCAAAGTATATCGATTGATTAAGTTTTCTTTACTGTTGTGATTCTCTATCTTGTAATTCCCTCAGCATGTCCTCTCCTGATATTATCTGTCTATCTTTTACTTGTCGTTATTTAGTACATATACTGTTAAATTGCACAGGTTTATTATATATGTATCTTGTCTTAGCCTCGTCATTACTTCGTCGAGGTTAGGCTCGATACGTACCAGTACATGGGGTCGGTTATACTGATACTATACACTGCACTTCTGTGCAGATTTCGGTATCGGCCCAAGCTGATTGTGAGGTTAGCAGCTGGACTTGATCCAGGAGACCAAGGTAGATCTGCTGGCGTCCGCAGAACCTGGAGTCTCTTCCTAGTCTTGTTATTTTTCTGTTTCTTTTCCTTCAGAACAATGTATTATTTATCAAACTCTATTTGTAGTAAATCGTAGTAGCTCGTAAATATAACTTTAGAACCTAAATGTATCAGATGTTATTGGTTTACATTATTTCACAAATAAATTCTAAATTCTTTTTAGCTTAATTGTTCTTATTATTGAAATTGGCTAAAGTTGGCTTTAAGAATATTATTACGTTGGCTTGCCTTGCAAGTGAAATGTTAGGCGCCATCAAGGTCCCTAATGTGGAAATTTCGGGTCGTGACAAGTTGATATCAGAGCACTAGGTTACATAGGTCTCAGAAGTCACGAAGAAACTTAGTAGAGTCTGGAGGATCGGTACGGAGACGTCTGTACTTATCTTCCAGAGACTATGGAGTTAGGAACAATTTCACTTCTATTATTCTCTATCATGCGATTTTATTCTATCATTGCTGATTGAACTCTTCTATTCTGTTCTATCGTAGATGGTGAGAACACGCACTGCATCTTCAGCTGATCAGTAGCCAGAGCCCCAGTGGCAGCTCCTACGAGGGGTAGAGGTCAATGCCAAGGCCGTGCCAGAGGCCGAGAGAGGGGCAGGGCTCAGCCCATAGCTTGAGTAGCAACACCAACAATGAAGCCTCAGGTAGAATTTGATGAAGAGGTTCCAGCCCAGACTATGCTTGTCGGACTAGCTCAGGTCCTAGAGGGGTTCATCGCCAGCCCAGTGCTTCACTTTGGTCCGTTTAGTGGGCCTTATGGATAGTGTGGCTCAGGCCGATACATATCCTATGGCACCAGACGTCTCTCAAGCTGGGGAAGGAGCACAGACTCCCGCTACTCACACTCCAGAGCAGATGACTCCCCAGTTTCAGACTCCAGTAGCTTAGCCAGTTAGGGTAGTTCAACCGTGTGTTGCGGCACATGCTAGGGATGGATCAGCTATGTCCTTAAGGCTTTATAGATATTGGATAGGTTTACTAAGTTTTTTCCAGTTCATTTCAGTGGTGAATCTTCAAAGGGCCCCCAAGATTATTGAGGGTGAGAAGGTTTATTGAGAGACTTGCCCAGCCTATCAAGTTACAGATTCTTAAGGAGACTGGGAGTGAGATTTCTTTCAGGCGGCTACAAATGTTGCTAAGTGAGTCGAGATGGTTCTAGCTCAGGGAGTGGTCATGGATCTGACAAGAGACTTTATCATTCTGGTGGGTTCAGTGATGCCTCATCTAGAGGCAGGGGTACTTTTGGTTGAGGCTATCCTCCCAGACCGTTTCATTCAGCACTCCAGGCATCCTACGGTGCTTCAGGTGGTCGTGGACCTCATATGCATTATTCGGACCAGTTAGCCTTTTGTGCAACATCGGCTCCCATTAGTGCACCTCCGCTCCAGAGTTTTCAGGGTGGTTACTCAGGCCGACATGGTCAGTTTCAGGGACAGCCATCATATCAGCCGAGGTCCTATTATACTTGTGGTGATCCGGGGCACATTGCTAGATTTTACCCTCGAGCATCGAGCAATTCTTAGCATCAGGGATCTCGTGTCATGGTCCCGGCACTGGGTGTTTCACCGCCTGCTTAGCCAGCTAGAGGTAGGGGTCAGACAGCTATAGGTGGAGTTTGGGGCATTAGAGGGGGAGATCAGACCGCTAGAGGTAGAGTTCAGGTCGCTAGAGGTGGAGGCCATCCAAATAGGGCCCGTCCTCGAGATATAGTTCAAAGTGGTGGGGCCCAGCCCCGATGCTATGCTTTTCTAGCTAGGCCTGAGACTGAGTCATCTGATGCGGTTATCACAGGTACGATTTCAGTTTGTAGTAGAGATGCCTCTGTTCTATTTGATCCGGGTTCTACTTATTCCTGCGTATCATCCTATTTTGCTTTATATTTCGTTGTGCCCCTGTGTATGTGTCCACCCTGTGGGAGATGCTAATGTTGTAGATCATATTTATTGTTCGTGTGTGGTTACCATTGGGAGTCTTGAGACTCGTGTAGATCTCCTACTTCTCGATATGGTCGATTTTGATGTCATTTTGGGTATGGATTGGCTGTCACCTTATCATGCTATATTGGATTGTCACGCTAAGATGGTGACCTTAGCCTTGCCGGGGTTGCCTCGATTAGAGTAAAGAGGGACTCCTGTCCATTCTACCAGCAAGGTTATCTTGTATATGAAGGCTTGACATATAGGTGTCTAGCTTATTTGGCTTATGTCCGCGATTCTAGTGCGGAGGTTCCTTCCATGGATTCAGTACCGGTTGTTCGTGAGTTTCCAGAGGTATTTCCTGTATACCTGCTGGGGATGTCACCCGATTGAGATATCGACTTCTGTATAGATTTGGCTCCAGGCACTCAGCCCATTTTTAATCTGCCATACCGTATGGACCCGCCAGAGTTGAAAGAATTGAAGGAGCAGTTGCAAGATTTGCTTGATAAGGACTTTATTAGACCTAGTATCTCACCCTGGGGTGCGCCCGTGCTATTTGTGAAGAAGAATGATGGATCAATAAGGATGTGCATAGATTATCGACAGGTTAACAAAGTCACCATCAAGAACAACTATCCATTGCCGAGGATTGATGATTTATTTGATCAAATTCAAGATGCCAAGGTATTATCAAAGATTGATTTGAGGTCTGGCTACCATTAGTTGAGGATTAGGGCATCCGATGTCCCTAAGACAACTTTTCAGACTCGATATGGGCATTATAAGTTTCTAGTAATGTCATTTGGGATGACAGATGCCCCAACAACATTTATGGATTTGATAAATCGGGTGTTCAAGCCCTTTATGGATTACTTTGTGATTGTGTTTATTGATGATATTTTGATTTACTCCCGTAGTCAAGAGGAGCATGAGTAGCACCTTCGGATCGTTCTTCAGATTCTAAGAGATAGCCAGTTATATGCTAAGTTTTCAAAATTTGAGTTTTGGTTGAGCTCAGTTGCCTTCTTGGGACACGTTATATCAGTAGAGGGTATTCAGGTGGATCCTAAGAAGATTGAGGCAGTTCAGAACTGGCCCAGACCTACATCAGCTACGGAGATCCAGAGTTTCTTGGGATTGGCGGGTTATTACCATCAATTTGTGGAGGGGTTCTCATCTATAGCAGCCCCGTTGGCCAGGTTGACCCAGAAGGGTGCACCGTTCATATAGTCAGACGAGGGTGAGGCGAGCTTTCAGAAGCTCAAGACATGCTTTAACTATGGTTCTAGTTTTGGTGATGCCAATAAGATCATGGTCTTGTACAATATATTATGATGTATCTCGCATTGGATTGGGTGCAGTATTGATGCAGGGTGGCAAGGTTATTGCATATGTGTCGTGGCAGCTGAAGGCTCACGAGAAGAATTACCCTGTTGATAACTAGGGATTCTAGCCTATTTTATGCTCCTTTTTGCTTAGGTTTTGGACTAAAAGTGTGTACAAGTATTCCCTAAAGCTATCTTGTTGTGCTTGTTTGCAGTGTTTGGTCAAAAAGAGACAAGAAAGTCAAAACCAACTCAAAAAGGAGTGAAACCTGCACAAGTTCAAAGCTGAGTCAAAAAGGTCATTGATAGTGGAAAATCGGACGCTAACGCGGAGGGTCCACCACTGAGACGCTCTTGATTATGCTCTTAGTGGTGGCAAGGTTCAGAGAGTTACATTTTTAGGCTTTCAAGTTACCGTTGCCCGTGGTGAAATTGCGCGGCAGCAGTGTCTCCAATGCGGCAACGGTCAATTTATCGCCCTCAGCAGAAGTCAGAATCAGAGAGCCAAAAATGGAGCTAAAAGTTGAAGACTGTGGTCCGCGCTTGATTTTGTATGGCGGCGCTAGTCATAGCGCTGCAGCGGTCCATTTTCTACTGTCAACGAAACCTCCGTAGGGGCATTTTTTTCCAAAAATTTTGCTGTGTATAAATAGTTCTTTTTCAAATTTTTAGGGCATCTGTTGTTTGATAGACCACATGAACAACCGTTTTTAGCCTTTTTGAGTAATTTCTTTAATAATTATTCATAGATTTTAATCTTGTATTTACTTTTTATGGGTTATACTTCATCTCAATCTATGATTTCTTCTTTGATTATGAGTAGCTAAACCCATTAGCTAGGGATGTGGCTCAACCCTAGTGTGGGTATTTAATGGGTCTTCTATTTTAGAGCTTAAATGTTTATGGGTGAATAATATTTGGCTTGATTTATGCTTTAAATGTCGAATTGGTGGTTGCAAACACTAATTTGTGCCGTTTTGACTTAGGCTCTTCTTGAGAAAGAAAGTCTAAGTCTAGGAAATTCAGGCCAACAAGAAATTGGGGTGCATTCAATAGATTGATATCCCCAATTAAAGGGTTAAACCTAGAGATAGTAATACCCGACTTGAGCCAATTTTGCTTGCATTGGTTGAACACCCAACTGGGCTTGAGAAAGCCAATTAAGGCAAAGTCACTCAAATTATTGAGAGGTATAGAGTGAGTAGTTAAGTGCAATGGTTATATCATGATCCCAATCATAACAAATTTGTCCTAAATTTTAGATCCCGTTAGATACTCACCTAGGTATAAGTCACTTCCCTAGTGCCTTTTTATCAATTAAGAAAACCACTACAAAAATATCATACTTAGCTTATTTTCCTGCATCATTAGTATTAAAGTAGAATAGTAAATATACAAATAATGATTGGAAGTGTAATTAAGAACATTGCACATTGCTAGATTAGATAGGAACCTAATTCCAAACCTTTCTTAGCTCTCGGTGGATTCGATCCCGACCTTTCGGATAAAAACTGTATCGACCGCTCTTGCCATTCTATAGTGATATATGGTTATAGCCAATCACTTTTTGGCGCCATTGCCGGGTAGCTAAACGGTTTTGACTATCTATCTACCTAGTTATGTGTCTTATTTTTCTTTCCTTCTGTGTTACTAATTTGTGTGAGTCATTAATTCAGGTACAAAATGGCGAACAATGATCCTCTTGGAAATGTTCTCCCAGGGGAGGAGGTCGATGATAATGGTGAAGATGAGCTGCCTCTAGTACCTCAAGGTCAAAGAAGAGGCCGCCAGGCCAATGAAAACATTCCAGAACCTCCCCCGCCACCTCCAAGAGTCATTCCTCGGGTGCTTTCAAATCAAGGATATGCAAGTGCAATTGTCCCACCCCGGATCCGGGCAAGTAATTTTCAAATTACAAATGTGATGTTGACTTTATTGGAGCAGCATGGGTATTTCACAGGCGCTCCCCATCAGAATACATATAAACATCTTAAAGGCTTTGTAGATACCTGTTGGGGAGGTAAACCGACGAATGTGTCAGAGGATGCATTGAGATTAAGTTTGTTACCTTTCTCACTTGGAGGGAAATCTTTGGACTGGCTCGAAAGTCTTCCCAACCATTCCATCACTACGCGGGATGAGTTGGAGGACAAGTTTATAGCTAAGTTTTTCTCGCCAAGGCATATGGCGAGATTGAGAGATGAGATTTTGGCCTTCAAGCAGGAACCTAATGAGCTACTTCATGAGATTTGGGAAAGGTATCGAACAATGATGAAAGAATGTCCGAACAATAACATGACCGAAGTAATGATCCAGCAGACTTTCTACCGTGGTATTAACATGACCAATCAGTGTGTAGTGAACTAGGTAGTAGGGGAAAATTTTACAAACACACCTTATGGTGAGGTGTGTGAGATATTGGATGAGATGGAAGATACTTCCTCATCTTGGCAAAGTCGAACTAATGTGCCACAGGGTTATCCCAATGTCATTCACCTGTACAAAAAGCTAAATGACCATGGCCAGGCAATATTAGAGTTAACTGCAACAATGAACCAGCTGGAAATAGCTCAATTGCAACAAGTTCAAGCGCCGAGACAAGTAAATGCTATGGAAGGTGTTAACATGTTGGTCAACAAGAGGCGACAAAGAGGTGAACAAGGTCAAGGTAGTCCAGATCAATATGAGCAAGGTCGTGGTGGTTTCAACCAAGACGATGGGTATGATGAGCAAAGTGAAGAAGTACAGTACGTGAACAATTATCAAGGACAAAAGGGAAATGCTCCTAACCAACAACAACAATGGAGATCCCAAGAAAATTGGGGGAATCAAAACCAACAAGGAAATGGCAACTGGGGGAACAACAATCAGAATTGGGGAAATCAGAACAACCAGGGCAACTGGAGTGGTAACAACAAGAACTAGGGAGGAAACAACAACCAAAGGGGTTGGAATAATGGCAATCAATGGAATCGGGGGCAAAGCTTTCAAAGGCCTCCGATGTAACAACAATCGAACAACCCACTTCCATTTCTATCCCAAGGTCCTAGCTCGTCAAACAATGAGATGGGGAGGATTGAGATGATGTTTAAACAAATGATGAAAAAGAACACCGACTCTGATGCTCAGTTGGCATCCCACAATACTTCAATCCGAAACTTGGAGGTGCAACACTTGGCCAAATTTCACAATCTTTAAATACTCGCTCTAAGGGGGCTCTACCTAGTTATGCGGTAGTAAACCCGAAGGGTGAGAACAATATCGGGCATGCAATGGCGGTGATCACAAGAAGTGGTCGAGGTGGTGATGTGAATACCTCCAAGAAAAAGGAAGTTGTGAGTGAAGAGGTTAAAGTGCAAGCTGATGATGTTCCTATAGTTGATGAGCGAGTGAGGAGAATTTGAATGCGGAAGTGAGAATTGATATTCATGAAAATGAGGTGGAGACTCAAAATGACGTGACCGTCTAGGGAACACGTAATAGACATGCCGGAAACAGTTGTGCCTAAAGCCAAGGCTCCTTTGCCAAGGCCTCCTCCACCTTACCCTCAAAGACTTGCGAAGCAAAAGAATGAGAACCAATTTAAGAAGTTTATTGAAATGATGAAAAGCTTGTCAATCAATGTTCCTTTGGTGGAAGCTCTTGAGAAAATGCCGGGTTACACCTAGTTTATGATAGACTTGGTGATAAAAAAGAGATCTATGGATTGTGAGACCATCAAAATGACTCATCAAGTGAGTGCAATTGAGCACTCGATGGCTCCAAAGCTTGAAGATCCCGGCGCTTTCACCATTCCATGTATCATTGGGAATGCGGATTTTGCAAAGGCATTGTGTGATTTGGGAGCAAATATTAATTTGATGCTGTATTCCGTGTTCAAAACTTTGGGTATTGGTCAACCGAGAGCTACTTCAATGAGATTTCAAATGGCGGATAAAACAATGAAGAGGCCGCTTGATATCATTGATGATGTTCTTATTCGGGTGGACACGTTTATCTTGCCTGCTAATTTTGTGATTCTCGACTGCGAAGTGGACTATGAGGTGCCTATAATTTTGGGAAGACTTTTCCTAGCATCTGGGAAGGCATTGGTTGATGTGGAAGCAGGGGATCTCAGCTTCTGGGTGGGTGATGAAATGAAAAGGGCCAAAACTACCCCTAGACTATTCGCTTAAGTTTAAAAATACCCTCTGTCCACCTATTTTGTAAAAATTGCCCTCACCGTTAAAAATCTAACCCATTCATGCCCCTAATGTCAACTTTTCGGCTTACTCATACCCTAAAAACTAACATCCCTATCTTGATTAAGAAAATAATTATTATTTATTATGTGTTAATTTTCTATTGGCTTAAATTAAAATCTCACCCCATATCCACTTATTAGCCTACTCTGTCTTAGATTTTCACCCTTTAACACCTACGGGTCTCCCTCTCCATCTCAGATTTTTCGGCCTTAATTTAATTTTTAAATTAACATTTTTTATTAAATTAATTTTCTGAGTGAAATCAGGTACTCTTTGAAATTAATACTTAATTGTAAGATTTTATGATTTAATAAGTTATTTTTCTGCCAATAGTACTGATCATTGAGCATTTGCAATATTTTCTGTTGTATATTTCCTGACAACTCTGCATCCAGTTTTGATTATACTACTGATTTATTTGGTCTCTGCTCGGACCTCGACCTTTTTCTTCTTCATTGGCTCACCATAGTCTGAATATCCGACCATATCCATAAATTAAGATATTGTACGAGGATGCTCTTCAGGTTATATCAACATCGCCAATTTTAAAAAAAGAGATGGTTAAATCAAGAGAAATATTTGAGATCATATGCTTGGGAATATGAGATAATACGGCTTATTGGTGAATGTGACTGTAATAAACACTTGATCGAGCTTATAGTATGAAGCAGTAAAGTGTAGTAAGAAAAATTAATGATGAATGATATTTCTGTGATGGAAACAAAATAGAAGTATTGATGTGTACATTTAATATACAAAGAAATAGGAAGAGGAAGGTGATTAACTATACGAGAGAGTTTTGTTTGCTTAGGAAAAAAAATAGGTGTATGAGAGTTCCAGTTGGTGAAATAATTTTTAAAAGAAAGAGGAGAAAGAAACGGAGGAATAGGGTCTTAGAATGAGGGTGAGTTTATTTTAATTTAGGTGAGTCTTAAGTTAGGTCAATGGCACAATGACACATGTAAATTAATTAAGTTTTTTTTGCCTAAAAGGGTCTTTGAAAGTTGTATGACGTAAAGTATTGGTGATAAAAATTTTTGGTTGTCTAAAAATAAAACTTTAATGATGTTTGTAGTGATTATTCAAATAGAGTGCAAGGTCAAAAAATGAATGAGAAGAACAAGAAAAATATGAACGCACACAAGCTAGAGGGGGATGGTGGAGGGTGTGGGTGGGTAGTCTGATCCCTACAACTCCGCGTCCGCGATGCATTTTCCACAGTCAGCGGTCTGCAACTTTTTCTATAAATTGTAGTTCTTCTTTTCTTCACTGCTTATTCTAGAACCAGTACTAACACTCTTCCACTGATTATCTTTGCAGACAATGGTTAATATAGAGGTGGTGGTGAGAAACAAAAGTGGAAAGTAGAGTCTTCCCGAGGTAGGGGACGAGGACAAATTAAGTTAACCCCAGCAATACAAAAATCAATTGCGCAAATGAGGAAGAACCTTAGAGCTACAGACAGAGCTGCATCCCACTATGAGGGGAGTGAGTATGTGCCGTTCCGGTAGGCCTCAAAGACTGACTCGGTGCCTACACATGTAGAAAACTTTTCGGGGAGGTTTTATTTGACAGATGAGCCCACATCACTAGCCTCTCCTACTTCTCCTATTTCTTCTGAGTCGTTAGATGGCTCAACGGAGAGTAGTGAGTCCTCAGCTTCAGACTCACCTAAAGCTTCGTGACCGGAACAGGATCTCATAGATGTAGATATGAGGTACCAGATGACAGGAGATGGGGTGATACCCAGACCGGAGGTGTGGGGAGGACAAGAAATCCAGAGATTTGGCAACAGAGGATTGTCAGTGAGCTGGCATACCATAAATAGGGAGTGGTGGCCTTAAAAGTCCCTAATTCACGAGCGTCAGTTTATAGAGTGGGACCTTCTTCCCCACAACCCCAATGTGAAACATCACTTCAATGAAAGAGTGAGATGGGAGTACTTCACCAGCAAGGTACTGAATGCTAATGAGCACCTAGTCAAGGAATTTTACGCCAATGCCTCCACATCAAAAGGGGCACAAAAGTGACTAAGGTGCGGAACCTGAAGGTAAAGTTTGATGGGAAGACGATGAATTATTATCTTGGATTCAATGATGAAGATGAGTCACTGTACTTAAAGAAAGTGGCTATGGATGAGGCAACCCGCCCGTGGTTGGCATCACTTCTTGCTCTCCCAGATACTACTCCAGCATGGTTGACAGTGGGGGTTCCTATCTTGAGGAACACCCTGAACTTTGAGACTAAGGGTTGGGAGACCTTTGCATGCAACATACTAGACCCTACTACTCACGATAGTGACATGCCGGTTTCTCGGGCGGTTGTAGTGGCCGCTATCATGGTGGAGTTCTCGATCAATGACGGGAATATCATGTCTATGGCGATCACCAAAGTGGTCAACGAGGGTGATAGATCTTACCCCTTTCCAAACTTCCTCACCATGTACTTTGAAGATCAGGAGGTAGAGAAAAGGGATTACGATATCAAGATAAAACCTAAGAAGCCCTTCTCATGGTACAACCTCCAGGGTCCTGGCAACCCCAAATCCAAGGGATCTAAGGGAAAAGCTACTACTTCTACTGGCCAGTCTAAAGAGCTAGCAGTGGTAGTCACTACTTCACAGCCTCCCACTGCCATACTCGATCCTGCCTACTGACCATCTACTTCAATGCCGTCCAGTGCCCTCCTCCTCAGCATACCCGTTGACCACTCATAGGTTGAACCAAACACTCTCCAGCATCAACAACTGGATGCAGGTAGCGACTTCTAAACTATCTGTGCTGTCCAGTTCAGTGGTAGCCCAGTCAGTCCCCGCACAGACCCAGGTGTCAGCTTCAGTGGAGGAGTCCCTTAAGGAGCTTCTAGACAACCAAATAAAGCACCTGGACAACCAAAAGCTTATCATGGATGCTCTTGCAGTTCAAGGAAAATCAATTAAGGAGCTGAGCAAGCAGACAAGAAAGCTGAAGAAGACTCGAGCCTCAAAGGAGTCGGTGAAGCAATTGAGGGGAGAGGTGGAGAAGATGAAGTTAGTTGGCAACTTACCATTGGAGCTTTTATTGGAGGATCCAGTGCCAACAGCTCAGGCAGAGCAGGTTTAGGAGCAGGAAACTATGGGAGAGCTCAGGAGAAGGAGAGTGATGCCCCAGGTTGATGATGTGGAGATTTAGCTGGAGGACCCTGAGGGAGGTGCCTCAGGCCAGCCACAGGACCCCGAGATAGGTGATCCAGGCACCTAGCCACAGGACCCCATGCAGACAGAGGACCCATAGGGACTTTTCTCTACTCTCTAACACCCTTTTGATCTTAATTTTTGTTATTTAGCATTGAGGATAATGTTATTTCTCATTTGAGGGCTTCCTATTTTGATTTAATAGTTGGGACGTAGTGTTAAAAAACAATATATAAGTAAAATTGTAGTAGAAAGTTGTCAGGACCCGCCTGAATAATAGGATGTAATAGAGTTGTCAGGACCCTCCTGGATAATGGGAAGTAGTTTTAAAACTTTTGATAAATGTAGTTGGAGTAACACATTTAGGAAGAAATAAACTTAGTTTATAATGGTTAGGAGCTGTCAGGACCCTCCTGAATAATGGGACATAGTTTTTAAGAACAAGATATAGTGAAAATTGTAATAGAAGTTTTCA
>MU789792.1:22722-74957 GCA_026770625.1 Nicotiana glauca
GCGTTCGCAGGCCGAAGTCCCTTCTATATTTAGTTTGTTTTCTTTGTTTCGAGACAAACAGACATATGTATTTTTCTTTCATTCAGACTTAGGTGTAGTATTCTATAGTAGTCCGTGAGCTAGTGACACCAGATTTTGGGTAGTGATGTGTTTCAACTTCCGCATTTTTATATTGTTTTGTTAAAAATAAAGTCTTCCGCACTTATTTAATTGTTGTTAGAATATTATATTGTTGAGGTTGGAAAGAGAATGTGTAATTTTTGGCTGGCCTAGCTACGTTAGTAGGCTCCATCACGACGCCCGATGGTGGGATAAATCCGGGTCGTGACAAAAATACATGAAGTTGAATTAAACTCTTAACATTAACTAACACAAGGAATCTATGCCACAAGCCCATAAGGATAAAAAGAAGTTGAACACTTATGAGATAATCATATTTCAAACAGCTTAATCCTTCCTGATAATTGATCCTATATGAGAGAACTAAAGATATGACAACTTGTCTTCCAAATCAATATGCTCGTGATATGTGCAAAAAATCTGAGGGCATCTAATCTCAACCTTTCACAAGTGAAACCACATAGCTAGGACATCATACCATATGGGGTGAAATCATGTATTGGTTAGAAGAGTTCCAGTGGTCGACGTAATGCTCCGGGAAGAAAGACAATAACACTCATATCCACCCAGGAAGGTGGAATACCAATTATAGCAAAACTTTCTGCACATAACAATGACGTTGTCAATAATCTTAGAAGCCGAGTGAGTAGAAGGCCACGTAACCCATCCAATCCGACCCATTTAAGACTTTTGAAAAGGGGGCGCACTTTGGTTTAAAATCATGGCAATATAAGCTTGAACTTAGGGGAAATCATTGCTTTTGGAACCCATGAGATAAGCCCACGTAGCCCTAGAAAATCGTTAACAATGGCGAGAAATTACTTAAAACCATTACGAGTTGGTATATAACAAGGCCTCAAAGTGCCCTCATGGATAAGTTTAAAAGAATGAGACGGCTTAATGCATTTATCAGGGAAAAGTAACCTAGGTTACCTATTCACAGGGATAAGCAGAGCAGATAAATGAAAAGAAAGTGGAGAGCCTATGGAAGTAACCTTTACATTGTAACCACTAGGAAATGTGGTAATATAAAAGGATTACGAGAAGCTAAATTTCTGAAAGAAGATCTCTGTATGTAGTCACGTGACGTATAACTCCAGAACTTAAAAATCCAATTATGTTTAGAAACTCTACTTTATAATGAAGCACTACAACACACTTCTAAGCAACCAGCTATTACAAGCCACATTGGAAGATGCTATAAGACTTGACTGAGAGAAAGGCTTTGACATATGAATGTGTTACTAGGTGTATTTCTCCTCGGTCAACCCAAAACCAAAAGGTGAGAGTTAGACTGATAAGTAGTTCATTGGAATAGCACATGTGTTGATAATCCATTATCGAAAAGAGATCATTCAATCTCAGTAATTGCGGCATGCTATCAACCCTTGATGAACTTGAAGTGAGGTGGGAACCCAATGAGATAGTATAAAATAATCATGGAAGGTTTGAAAATTTTCATATTGAGTTCTCCATGGATTTTGACTTGAGAAATACCCAGATGCTAATGAAAGACAGAAAACAGGAGAAACAAGCATTGTGTTATGATAACCCCCAAAGGTGCGCTTGGTCTTGATGGAGAGCCTAGTAAGGGTCCTTACGAGAAAGAAAGTGTTACAATGACACATAGAAGGATATCTTCTCTGATTGTTATTGAACAAGTGTGGGGAAACTAGCACAATGAATTCACTAACTAAGGAACACAATTATCACATGTTGTGGATGTGTAAAGAGAAAGTAAACATTTGACACGAGCTGAACATGCTTTTGCTAAATCAACTACTAGACTGCAATACACAACCACGTCATGGAAAATCACAATACTAGGAACAAAGTGAGCTTCTTAATAAGGAATGATCTTAGTGGACATGAAAGTCATACTGAGATGGGCAAACAAAATATCTTCCCATGACAGATTCGTAAAAATCTCAAATTTCTCAGAAATTCTATACAAACAAGCAACCCTTCATTTAACATGTACACATATGATAAGAGGTGGGATATGCTCTCATATTACTAGACAGTGAAAAGGTTTCATGATGATACTCGCAAGATGGTAGAGTTACTATTCAAATCATAGAAGCCATATACACCAGTGAGAAAAAGGATGACTCGAGAAGGATCGCAACACTGGGATGCTTTACATGGAACTTGACACCACATATGTAAACTTTACGATGGTGCATGTATAGGCACAAGTGAGTAGATTTTGTCCATTTAAATAAAAAGTTTCTGTAAGGAATTCATCGGGAATAGTCCCTTGTTGAGAATTTAGGAAAAGCAAGTGGGAAGTATCAATCCTAGAGTTATAACTCAATTCAAGGACATAATTATATAACTTAATTCCACAAAAAAGGTGTAAATAAGAGAATTTTGTGATAGAGTGGATTTACGAATAATACTTCCCGTTCAAAGAGTAGGTGCATGCAACGTTTTGCGATTTAGATTCTTGTTAAGACCATATCTATATAGGCTCCCAATACAGGTGTACGTATATAATAAGGAAAATATGTGGTGTTCAGAATGACGTACTAATGGGTCGCTTACTTGGTGACTCTAGATTGATAGGGCAATAACTTAATTGATGCCCCTCGACTCCACATCCCTAACACACGTTGGTAACATACTAATATACTACATTATCTGGTGGTTCAGTGACATTAATAGGAACAAGGGTACTTCCCTTAACAACAAGTTCTACCAATCCCTCCATGGCTCGATACATTCTCCTAACAAACGCTTGGGCAATATCCCTCAAATTCAATGGTGGGGTCATTCCCTCCTTAATGCTTCAAACTCATGGATTATGGTATCGAGATTACTCATCTGGTGAATAAGACATAGCTAGGAAATTATCTCCCTATCTTGAGTTCTACACCACGATCTAGAGTATCAAAGAAGGGTGAAATTCCTAAATGTTCGAATAGCCTCCAACTTATAGATGTGGTCGATAACACACGGATAAGAAGGACTCCACTAGACACGACTCCGAGACATCATAGGACACTTTAAAATCTTAGGCTCTGATACCAAGTTTATCACACCCCAAAAACTGAGGAGCTCGACCGACGCTCAATCGAGTAAACCCAACTGAGCAAGCCTGATAGGTTTCATTCTACCCAAACTAATTCATGGATAAGGAGGAGGTGGACTCCATTAATCATACTTTGTACATATATCATTAACGACTTCCATTTCATTTCCATTAGCAACTTCATTCATAATTTCAAAAATATTACAAGTTTTATACATCTTTGTCAAATAGCAATATTTCTAATTCAATTCCCCATTACCAAACTCCACCCACAACTTGTCTACGTAGCCTCTAAATACAACTGAAGAATAATATAGAAATACCGGAAACAAGGCTTCGACTATACCTCAATATACCAAGTACATGATAAACAATGAAACAAGACCCCAAAATGAAGTGGGTTTTACCAAGTCAGCTGAAAGGAAGATGCGGCACTAGCTGCGACCAACACTGCCTACTATAGAAACACCTACATCCATTTAAAGATGTAGCGCCCCCGGTAAAAGGGACGTTAGTGCCATCAAATAGCACTAGTATGTATAACTAAACATCATCTCATTAGAAAGAACAACCATACAAGGGTAAAGAGGAAATCGCAAAGATAACAAAAGCACCATGTCAACAATATAAGAAGGTTCGCATGATTTTCAAATAGTTTCAAAATTTTTAGATTGGAGCATCCCAAACTGTTGCATCATTATCCACATTACCACTGCTTTCTTGAGCGGAGTCCGATCATGGCCCGATCGGCTAAGCCATCTCCCCTAGACGTTACCATTATTTCATTCATACTTTCCAGTTTCAATCATCAATACATTACCACCATGTATATATATCATGGCGTCCAATCACGGCCCGATCGGCTAAGCCGTCTCCCCGAGACGTTACCATTTTTCGTTATTCATCTCACTCCAATCTTTGGTTACACATGTATTAGTTTACCGGCACTTGGGGCCACAATTTTCACATTACATAACTCACATTTCACATAGTTCCCATTTTCAACATCAAACTTGCAATTTAAGATGATAGGCACACACAAGAGCAATTCATGTTATACGCATAGAGAGGAATTCTCATGATTTGGCATAATAATCACAATTTAAACTTGACTTGAAATCTAGGCCATTTAGCATATAGTTCACATTCTTCACATATCCCCAATTTACCAAGAATAGTACATTGAACACATTGAGACACACCTTTCACATATATTCTTGCAACACCAAATCCTTTGAAATAACAAATACTACATAAATCAAATTTCGGACTTACAACATATGCAGGGACACTATGGAAGCTCAATTTCTAAGAAGAAGGGTTTTAGGCATACATACCTTGTTTAAGCTTTCCTTAAGTTACTACAACATTATGGAAATTCTAGCAATCCTAACATACTTTGAGACATAACAAAATTGAACAAAAATTAGGAAGGTATTCATAGTTTCAGCTTATTTGAGCATTTTATCAAATACTAGTTGTGCATCTTGATTTCAAATCTCTTTTACAAAATTTTCTTCATTCCCCAACCCAATCTTTACTTATTTATATTCAACAATCTTCCATAAACCTAATTTGTAAATACATGTATACATAATACTATTACCCCCAATAATCATACCTCAATAACCTATCTTATACCCCAAACTCAAAATTAAAGTCTAATGTATAGAACCTTACCTCTTAGATGAAGAACTTGTGATTGGGTTCTTTGATTCTTGAAGATTGATGCAAGATTGGATGATTGAATATTGGGTTCATCCTTATCTCTCTAAAACAGTCTCACCTCTCTCTAGAATGCTCATGAAATCACCCCAAAATGAAGCCCAAAGCTTATATATTAAAATAGGTCGGGTTATGAAAATAGGAAGATTAACCCTCCGAATTCGGGTATGCGATCGCATAATGGACCGCAGAATGGGTATGTCGTCTGCAGACGCGTCACAAAACTCGATGCCAAAAATTGGGCTACACTGGTCTGATTTGCGACCATATGTGCGATCGCAGATAAAAAATACAACAGACTTGCGATCGCAGATTCAACGCAGGATCACATTTTTCCAGCCTTTGGTAATTTGATCATAACTTTGTGTAGGAATGTCCAAATGACAAACGATTTGAAACGTTGGAAACTAAACTCGAAGACCTTTCATATATATATATATATATGCTCGTTCAAAATGGGGACTTGGCGAACTCATTTGGAATTTTAGCCTATTATGAAATTTTAAATTTGACTTAGACTTAGGCCTTCCCTTGGACCCCAAATCTCTTACTATAAGACTTATACACTTATTTACCAACTCAAATTTATTCCCATCATGTTAATAGAATATAAAATATTATAATTAGCCTATATGGCACCACGAAATCCTAATTTACTTAGCGAAATTTTCCGGGGCCTTACATGATCAAAGCCATTATACCTAAATGAGAAGTGATATACAATTACCAATATGTTCAGAATGGTAGACTGTAGGTGGTATGGGATCCAAGATGGTATACTGTGAATTTAATAAAAGACACGGCACAATTCTTACATCACTAGCTAAAAGACAACTTAGGGAAGATAGACTGCTTAATGACTGTAGTCTATAGATATAATATAGTTGAACAAAGGAGATCACTCTGGAAAAAAATGCATAGTTTGGTAGCAAACATAACCATACCTTGGTTAATTTGTGGAGACTTCAATGCATTGCTTTATCCTCAAGACAGATTGATGGGAAATCCTATTACATATGCAGAAACTTAAGAATTTTCTAATTGCATTCAAGCTCTGCAACCGAATGATTCATATGGAAGGGATACTACTACACTTGATCAAACAAATAATATAGAAAAGATAGAATCAGTAGCAGAATTGATAGAGTCTTTGGAAATTTTAAATGGATGATAATGGGGGCATGTGTAGACTGAATATGATCTACCCCAAATGTGTAATTACTCACCTATGCTACTATCAATTTCCATAATTACTAGGTATGATGAAGTTCCATTCAGATTTTTAAATGTCTGGGTAGACTATGATAACTTCTTACAATTAGTGCAGGAAGTATGAGAGTATAATGTGACAAATTGGAGAATGAAGAATACTTGGCTGAAGTTGAAAGCTTTAAAGCCTAGACTCAAGGTTTTAGACAATGAGGAGTTCAAAACTATTACTGCCAAGATTGACAGGGCTCGAGGAGAACTCCAAGAAATTCAGGAGAAGATTATCACACAGTACAATGATTGCCTATTGGATCAGGAGAAAAATGTTCTTCATCAGCTGGAGAAATGGTCTCTTATAGAGGAAAGTGTCCTAAAGCAAAAGTCAAGATTTAAGTGGATTAAACTTGGGGACTCCAATACCAAGTATTTTTCTGTTGTGTTAAAGGAAAGGAATAAGAAGAAACAAGTTAAAGAACTCATATCACTAGATGGGCAGAATTCGAATGATGCTAAAATGATCAACTATGAAATCATGGAGTTCTATAAATCACTGATGGGATCTACTGCCCAAAATTTACCTGCCATCAGCAGGGAGATCATGAAGCAAGGGTCTATACTCTCTCAATAGCAAAGAATTCAGCTATGTGCAGAAGTCACTGAGCAAGAGATATTTGAAGGATTTCAGAGTATTGGGAATGACAAGGCACCAAAGGTGGATGCTTTCAATGCATATTTTTTCAAGAAAGCGTAGAAAATTATCAAGGAGGAGGTCTGTGAAGTTGTTAAGAAAATTTTCACCACTGATAGAATGTATAAGACACTAAATTGCACTACTACTACACTAATACCAAAAGTTGACAAACCTGTCAATGTGAAGGATTTCAGACCAATTGCTTGATGTACCTTATTCTATAAGATCATCTCTAAGGTACTAGAATCAAGACTACAAAAGGTTATTGTACTTATCATCAGTGAAAACCAGGCAGGATTTATTTTTGGGAGAAGAATTGCAGATAACATCATACTAGCCCATGAATTTGTAAAATCTTGTACAAGGAAGCACATCTCTGATAGATGTAAGATTAAGATTGATATACAAAATGACTATGACTCAGTGGAATGGATCTTTTTAGAACAGGTAATGAATAATTTGGGATTACCTACACAATTTATTGGCTGGATTATGGAATGTGTCAAAACAGTCAACTACACCATATTGATCAATGGAGAGACCACTACCCCCTTTGATGCAAAAAAGGACTTAGACAAGCGGATCCTATATTCCCTTTTCTATTTGCTATTGTAATGGAGTATCTAAGCAGAAGTCTCAATGGGCTAAATGGGAAAAGGCTTCAAATATCATCCAAAGTGTGCTAGAATGGGTATCACACATTTAAGCTTTGCTGATGATTTATTGTTATTTGCAAGAGGTGATCTAATATCAGTGGCTACCATGCATAGATGCTTTAATCGGTTTACTCAAGCATCATGGTTACAAGCCAGTGTGGGAAAGAGTTTAGTGTACTTTGGAGGGGTCTCAAGTGTTAAAAGAAACAGAATCTTGCAACATCTGGGATATGGACAAGGGGAGATGCCTTTCAAGTACTTAGGCATACCACTATCAACAAAAAAGATAATAATTATTTAGTGGCAACCTCTCATACAAAAGATAGTGGCAAGAATTTCTTCATGGACAACTAAGAAATTATCCTATGTAGGAAGAGTATTAGTGCAAAATGTGATATTTGGAATCCAAGCATACTGCGCCCAGTTATTACCATTACCTGTCAAGGTGTTGAAGACTATTGATGCATATTATATGAGCTATATATGGTATTCCACCAATAGCATCACTTATAAGGCACTGATATCTTGGGACAAGATGTGCTCTCCTAAGTCTTGTAGAGGCCTAAATCTGGTGAACATTCACTTGTGGAATAGAGCTACTATAACTAAAGTGTGCTGGGATGTGGAAGCTAAGCAGGATAGACTATGGATCAAGTGGATTCACTTCTATTATATCAAAGGTTAACAATTCTTACAAATGCCAGCTCCTAAACAAGCCTACTGGATGATCAGACAAATTTTTAGTACTAGAACAGATTGGAATCTGGTGCAGAGGAACATACAGGGTTCTAGTATGTCTAGGCACAACTATCTACATCTACTAGGACAAATACCTCGAGTGTCATGGAAATGCTTAGTGTTTCAGAACACCGCGTGACCTAAAGCACAGTTTACCATGCTGATGTTACTACATGGAAGACTTCCCACTACGGATAGATTGAAAAAATGGGGAATGGCTGTGGATACACAATGTACTTTATGCCACAACCATGAGGAAAATAGGGATCATCTGTTTGTCATTTGTGAGTATACCAAGAACCTGTAGAGGAAGATTATGCAATGGATGCAACATGAATATAGAAGTACACAATCCTAAGAGCAGCATCTTGAATGGAGATTGCAGCATGCTAAAGGCAAGACCAAAAGAGCAAAGATATTTTGATTGGTATATGCAGAAATAGCACATGCAATTTGGATCGAGAGAACTCTGAGGATATTTGAGAAAAGGGCACGAGACCGGACTACTATTGCTCGTGAGGTAGCATACATATGCAACATTAGAGCTACTACTAGCATTCAGAGTTTAGTACATAGTTATACTTTTGTTTGAGTGTATTGGGGATCATATAAAACAGAAGATAGAGTTGTAATGAGATAGCTATGTAAGCGATGCAATGATTTTGTACAGTTTTATCGGTGATTAATATAAAAGTGATTAATTACCAAAATATAAATAGTACTACTTGTAATTACCTTTTAATAATATAATTGAATAAATATTCTTTTTACCCTCAAAATCGGATAACAATTAAATTTATAAGTGATTTTAAGGATACACAGATTAATTTGATACAAAGCGATAAATTAAGTCAGAATGAACAAATGAAGATATAATGAATTCAAACCACATGAGAAAGAAGATTCCACCCTTAATGAAATATTCACCCTCGATCTGAGCTCATGGCCAGTACTGATGAACAAGAAAAAGAATTTTTAATAACAGTGAAAATAGTAGTATATTATTTTGGAATACGTGTTACAATGTGTTTAATGAATTATCATCCCCTTTATATAGTAGGGGAATCCTACTCTAAGGTACATATCCGCAAAAGGTAAAAAATCCTTTGTTTAATTGATTGCCGGTTCTTCATCGACACGTGCCGAGATCCACACCGTGATATCCGGCTGGTCACGGATATTACGACCTTCTGTTGGTCGTGCCCGATTGCCCGATAATGTTCTCCGAAGTCTTTGAGGATTTGGACTCGGATCATAACCCCAATATTCTCGAGGGCAGACGTCATACCCTCGGATTTTGACCCGATGAGACCTTTGCTTCGATTTCGATTCTTCGCAATCACATCTCGAGCTCGTTTTGTCCTGTTGGAAACCAAGGTGTACCATGAGCTTAGTTTTTACCCGTATACATATTCTTTACACTATTTCATTATTAAATAAAATTTACGGAAAAGGGCCAAAAATATCCCTAAACTATGGTATATAGCTCAGTTATGTCCTCCGTTAGTAAAGTGGACCAAAAATATCCTCGCCATTAGTAAATTGGGCCAAAAATATCCCTCAACTTAACAGCCTTCCACACAAGCCATTTTAATCCTACATGACATCCACGTGGCTATGACATGGCAGCCATATAAGCGGACAATCCTCTAAAGTGGGCCAAAAATGTCCCTCAACTTAACACAATGGGCCAAAAATGTCCCTCAACTTAACACAATGAGCCAAAAATATCCCCCAACTTAACAACCTTACACACAAGCCATTTTAATCCTACATGGCATCCACGTGGCTGTGACATGGTTTACACATAAGCGGACAACCCTCTAAACCCGCTCCAACCCATTTACAAAAAAAAAACTGTTGTAATATTAATTATCTTTAAACTTAATTATCATTTTATCATTAATTAAAAATAGTATGGTTTTAAAACTATAAGAATATTTATAGCATATGCTAGACCGCAAGGTAGTAGGGGTACTGGAAACAAATTCTCTACCTTGAGCCGAGGGTCTACCGAAAATAGCCTCTCTTTATTTTCACAAGAAAGGAGTAAAATATAAGAAGAAAAAAGTAAGCATCTTTTTAGGTTCGACAAATCATATGTTAAATCAGAAATAATATTAAGGTATTTTTAAGGACTCCCAACTTTAATAAAGTTTAAGAAAATATCTGATTTGTTTAATCTATATCTGATTTGAATAATACGAAAGAACTAGAATACGAAAGAACTAGAATAACTAACTTTATTATTCATTGATTGAGGTACAATTAAGTTAGTTCTTTAGCAAGAACAGAACTAGAATAACTTCATCACACATCGATTAAACAACTAGACAGCTTTGGACAATTAATGTTACTGTATTTTTTATAAAAAAAACTGGATAATTTGGACAGTGTTTTATCTTTAGCGATTTTTTTGTGTAATATTACAACAATTTTTTGTTTGTAAATGGGTTGGAGCGGGTTTAGAGGGTTGTCCACTTATGTGTAAATCATGTCACAGCCACGTGGATGCCATGTATGATTAAAATGGTTTGTGTGGAAGGCTGTTAAGTTGAGGGATATTTTTGGCCCATTGTGTTAAGTTGAGGGATATTTTTGGCCCATTGTGTTAAGTTGAGAGACATTTTTGGCCCATTGTGTTAAATTGAAGTACATTTTTGGCTCACTTTAGAGGACTGTCCGCTTATGTGGCTGCCATGTTACAGCCACATGGATGCCACGTAGGATTAAAGTGGCTTGTGTGGAAGACTGTTAAGTTGAGGGATATTTTTGGCCCACTTTACTAACGGCGAGGATATTTTTGGCCCACTTTACTAATGAAGGACATAACTGAACTATATACCATAGTTTAGGGATATTTTTGGTCTTTTTCCGTAAAAATTTATACTAGTTCAATTTGCTGGAGTTAATTTCTTACTATAAATGTTTTAGCATAATTTTATCCAAGAAGATCCCCATGATTTTTTTTTCTTTTCTCTCCAAATGACAATACTCTTCAAACAATGGCGGAGCCAGAATTTTTATTAAAGGGAGTCAAAATATAAAAAAACAAACTCACCAAGAAGTCAAGGGGTGTCATTATATAATATACCTATATATATTTTAAAAAAAATTATCGAACTAAACAGTGTAATTTTCCGACGAAGGGGTATCGGTTGACACCCCTTGGGTGCATGTGGCTCCGCCACTGTCTTCAAATTACATAAGGCTGAGGTTTGTGAACTTCGTACCATATTCAAAAATAAAAATAAAAATTGTACTATTATATCTTGTACTGATTTTACTCTTTCGCCATGATAATTATATCTTGCTATAATTTTGGTGTACAAGGACTGGATAATTGGATATCGGGTATTACATTTGTAAGCTACAAAATAATAGTTCTATCAATGAGTTATCTTTCAATTTTTTTTTAAAAAAACTTATATTTAATCTTCGGCCCTTTGTTGTACTCAATTAAATTGTTAACTTTCAGTGTAGGACTTTTTGATAGTCGATAAACTATACATTTTTTAAATTTTAATTGAAGTATACATGAGAATGTCAAATTATTTAAGGGAATATGCGTGTTTAAATTTAGTACATAGTTCATCAGCAGCTTAGAAAGAGAATGTTAGTCCGAAATTGATATTTATTCTATTTGATTTTTTTCATCTTCGTTTTATAAAAATTTAAAAAAAAAAAATTTAAGACTAAACTTGTGATACCTTAGACCAGGTGACGTTTCCTTATCTGATTTGAAACAATTTCCTTGTAAATTCTGCAGCTAAAAAGAGGTTTAGAGTAATAATTAAGAAAATATCTTTTTCATGTATTTATTGACTTAGTAGCAACTTGGTGTCAACCCCACGTTAGCCCCACAACTACCATACGAGAAAAATCAAACCCGATTATTTTCATTGTCAGTTGAAATATCCCAACTACTACTGCTTACCCGCCATTTCCACCTCTTCGTTTGCCATGAAAAGTCCAAATTCTCTATTTTCCGGTCGCCGGAGATCTAGTTCCGGTACCGGATCTATCTCCTCCAGCTACATGACCCATTCACCTAGTACATCCACCTACTCCTCCACTACTACATCTTCAAACAAGTCAACTTCCGGTCAAAATCCGGTCAAAATCGCCGCCAAAACCGTCGCCGAAGCTTTCGTTTCATGTTTCACTCCGCCTGAGTCTAAACCTTCGAGTAACGACTTTGGTGATTCTTCTGATTCATTTAAAGCTCCTTCTGGTATGTTGAAAAAGCACTTGACTTATGAATTTTTTATTCCGTCGATGTAATTTAACCTGTTATATCATGTTACTTATCATTTTTATGCATTAACAATATAAAAATTTATATTTTCCTCAATCGGCTCACCTAAGAGATAATCCAATGTTCATGTCCATAATAACCCGGAAAATGAGACAGTTATTAACCAGCCACAACAGGTTAAAATACATCGCTAGTGTAAAAGAGTTTTTACGCAATTAGGCTAGATAATTGGAGGTAACTGTCTAATTAGCCATATTAGCCTGGAAAATGAGATTGATAGTCTGTTGCAGTAGGTTAAAATACACTGATATTTTAAAAGCCTTTTTACTCAACATATATAATTTAAATCCATATTTAACTTGACATGCAAGTCTCTACATCTATGTGCTTTT
Source organism: Nicotiana glauca (assembly GCA_026770625.1). Lineage (NCBI taxonomy): Eukaryota > Viridiplantae > Streptophyta > Magnoliopsida > Solanales > Solanaceae > Nicotiana > Nicotiana glauca. Next base: position 35,546 of record MU789792.1, read on the forward strand.
GGGATTGATTAATCTAGTAAATTCATCATTGATCATCTTAGCATTTGGATTTGCCCATGAACAAAGAGAGATCCAGTATAAAAGAAATAGGAGCAGGTGCATCCATTATTCCCTTGAACTAAACAACGTGCACAAAAGATTTCACTATAAATCACTATATGCATAAATCCTGGGGGTACAACATGCTTTTTACCATTTGGATCCTGAGGCTGTGCTTTGAGTGGAAAGAAAAATGATGCATTTCATAAATTTGATTCATTCTTTCAGTGATTCATATTAATAGTATATAGTAATTTGAGTTTTCATATATTTGATTCATTCTTTTGTTGATTCATATTAATAGTACTACAGTAATTTGAGATGGATTTGACATGAATGTGTTTGACTTCCAAGTTCAATTCCACATTGGTTAGTTATGCAAAGTTTATAAAAAGGCAAGCCCGATGCACAAGGTATCCCGCGTTTACATAGATTCCCAGGAAGGGCAGCACCCTAAGGGTTATATGATGTAGATAGCCTACCATGATCAAGCATTAGTGGTTGTTTTCACGGCTCGAACCCCTGACCTATTGGCTACACCGAGACGAGTTTATATTTTTCTTATAACAAGAATACAAAATTTAACCACCTAGTATTCAATTTAAAAGTTGATATTAACTCTGTAAGAGAAGTACAAAAGTGTGATCAGAACAGGCCACATAGTACAAAATTTAACTTCCTAATACTCAATATAAAAGTTGTTTGACTACTAAGTTCTATTCCATGTAGGTTGATTGTAGGGATGTTGTTCTATATGTAGCAAGAGTGCAAGTTAAGTTTAACTTGCAATCAAATTTATTGGTTAAATTTTAACTCCTCACGAAGAAGTGTAAAACTGAGATCAGATCCAGAAAAATGGTATTTTACTATTGTGAGAACTGAAGAAGTGAGATTCACGCAACCTTTTGCATGACACATGTTAAATTTTTTTTCCTAAAGGAAGTGAAAAACCAACCAAAACTAGAAATTGGATGCATAGTTTATAATGGAAGAAAAATTAAGCCAATTCCTTGAGAATTGAGGAGGAGGCTTGAGGGCTTAATGAGGTTATAAGAAATTAAAATCATGCTAGCCGTTTAATAAAACTTAACGCCAAGGATTTGACAGAGTGAACGCACATCCTCAGATGTAGTTCAAAACTTTTAGTTCATACATTTATACTGAACTCATAGTCAGAGAGAATATTTGGTGCGATAATACCTGACACCCTGCTGGCTTAAATTTTGGACTAGCTTCTGCTAAGGGCCATGGGGCCGAAATGCAGAGTGTTTTACAACTATCATCGATGAGTTGTTTATGTTGGGGTACGAGAAAAGATTGTCTTGATAATTGAATTGTAGAATATGAGTAGTGAGCAGTGTAATAACTAGCCGACAACTGTGAGGTTTATTGGATCAAAGTGGACAATATATACCTTGCAACTGTAAGGATTAGTGAACCGCTGCAGATGAGTCGTGGGATAAAAAAAATTAACCATTAATAGAGATTCTCAGGCATAATTACTGCTATTGGAGAGGAGTTTGAGCTGCACTAAACTTAGTCGGGGGACCTGTATGACCCTTTGAGTTAAAGCAGACAAATATGAAGCCGAACTAATGTAGATGACTTGGAAATATTTAGCCAACAATTTATTAAGGTCCGTATGATTGGTGTAATTTATTAGTGGATATAATATTCCACAAGAAATCATTTGACTTTCCTTTACTGATTTGCCGGCTATTCAAAACTTCATATGGAGGCACTATGCGATTAAAACCTTTTGCCCTTCCCTTTTATTTCAGCTAGATTATTGCTCCTGAAGTTCTTTTAGCCTCATGCTAAATGTTAAAGAGATCAAGGCCTAAAATTCTCTGCTGCTGCAATCCTTCTTATCCCATTGACAATAATTCTTGCCTTATGATTTTTGCTATTCCATACAGCTGAAACTCCACTTATATTCTTTTTTTTTTCGATAGAAAAAGAAAGTTCAGTAAATACTTAAACAGATGCTTAACAAATTTAGTTGGCTGCAAATTGATCAGTTGCATCTGATGGTGGAGGTGTGAAGAGACGCAGTAGAGATCGAAGCATCTATGCTAGTGAAAATAATTCAATCCACGCAAAAGAGGCAGGGAGTGTTAAATTCACCATGGGAGAAATCTACAAGGCCACAAGGAACTTTTCCCCAAGCCTTAAAATTGGTCAAGGTGGTTTTGGGATAGTTTACAAGGGTCGCCTTGAGGATGGAACAGTAGTTGCAATCAAACGTGCCAAAAATGTGAGGTTACTATTACTTTCAAGCTTGTTTCTTCTGTATATGTTCCAGAGCTTGAATACTGTCAAGAGTACTTAATTGCCTTGTATTTGCAGACTATACATGATAAACATTTGGGAGTTGAATTTCAAAGCGAGGTTCGAACTTTGGAAAAAATAGAACATCTGAATTTAGTAAAGTTTTATGGGTTCTTGGAGCGTGGAGAAGAAAGGATTATCGTGGTTGAGTATGTTCCTAATGGAACTCTTAGAGAACACTTGGACTGTGAGTTCTTTGATCTTGCTTCTGTCTTTTCATTTCCATCAATGTTTAGCTCCGACATTTTTAAATGACATTTAATGATGCAGGTGGTCCTGGAAATGTTCTTGATTTTGCATCAAGACTAGACATTGGAATAGATGTTGGACATGCAATTACATATTTGCATATGTATACTGGTAAATTTGTGTTGTGAGCTTTCAGGTTTTCTTGAATTCTTGCCTTATTTGTCTAGGATTTCCTATTCTTCCAGTATATCATAAAAGAAAGGTTGCTTTGGATGCAGATCACCCTATTATTCATCGAGATATCAAGTCTTCTAATATTCTGCTCACTGAAAACCTTCGAGCTAAGGTGGCTGACTTTGGCTTTGCAAGGCTAGCAGCTGACACTGAATCCGGAGCCACGCATGTCTCTACCCAAGTTAAAGGGACTGCCGGTTATCTAGATCCTGAATACCTCAGTACCTATCAACTTACTGAGAAGAGTGATGTCTATTCATTTGGTGTTTTACTTGTGGAACTTGTTACTGGAAGGCGGCCTATCGAGCCAAAAAGGGAAATCAAAGAGCGAATTACTGCAAGATGGGTATGCTTTTTTCCTAATTTCACTGCAAAAAAAGAAGTTTTTGTAGCTTTTATGATAATTCTTAATTGTTAGTTGAATGAAATTGTAATGGATATGAATTGCCGTAGATGCTTATGTTTATCATTTCTTTTTTCGTCGAAAGAGTAGTTTACACCTATCTTCTTTTGATTCTTTTGGGGCCATCCTTTCGTCCTTCCTTCAAACAAATGAAAAGGGATAGAATCTGGCCGATTCCCGAAATATCTTTCTCGATATTTCTCAGTGTCCCTGCTATTTACGGAATGTGAGAAGCAGATGATCAATCTACTGCCTTCCTTCTAATCACTTCGAAGAAAAAAGGAAACAAAACGATAAATGTTCACTTTCATTTGTACTCCCCCCTACACATATGTTAGTGCGAGAGCGGGCGCTAGCTTTCTTGGACAAGATTGATTGACTCGCTCACTAGAATTGGCGTAGAATAGTTTGAAGCGGAGGTTAACCCACTTCTTTTTTTTGGGCTAAATTAAGGGGGGGACTTGTCACAGGTGATTTATCATCTGTTTTTAGAGGTGAAGGTAGACCCAAATTGGCATAAAACAACCCACAACTCCTTGGGGAAGACGCTAGCATTGTATCTTTGGTTAAATCATCCCAATTCCTATCTCATGCAATTTTGGATTGATAGGTGAAATCACAAATTATATCTTATAGTAAAAATCTCTTATGACCATTTTTAACTGTATTTTCTTTTAGCCAGATAGGTTGATATAGTAGGTTCTTACACCATTTGTTCACCAATGAAGTGTTTGACAAAAGTTGGTTAATAAACAGGCAATGAAGAAGTTCATAAATGGAGATGCAATCTTAACTTTGGATCCAAGGCTAGAAAGATCTTCTGCAAATAGTTTGGCAATGGAAAAGATCTATGAACTAGCTTTGCAATGTTTGGCTCCTCATCGACACAATCGGCCTACTATGAGGAAGTGTGCTGAGATTCTATGGAGCATCCGCAAGGATTACAGAGAATTAGCAGGATGAAATGCGCGCTCACTCTCTCTCACTCGCAGATCAGCCTATCAATTATAGAAGAATGAACAGACTGTATATGGTGAGAAAGATACCAAGCAAAAGAAGGTAAGATATATTTTGTATCTGTTGCGATAGTTGCATAAACATTGGAATATGAAGTTAGCTACTAATAGATTTGAGGGAGAGATAAGTACATTGCAACTAAAGGAAGTTTGGGATTTTGTCAAAGATTGTGAAGGGGCAAACTGTCCATACCATTGGCTTGTATATAGTGATCTATTTAAGAAGGAAACTCAACAATTTTTTGGTATCTTTCTTAGGGACTATATTTGCGTACATGCTTCGAAAATTTCATCCCAACGAAAATATCATTTCCTCCCTTTATCTTCTGATACTAAATTGTCTTGGCTTTAGCCACAAGGGTAAAATTTCTCTAGGTCGCAAGTTTAAATTCTGATGTACTTGTATTTTTTGCATTTTTCAAAATTTCCCTTGTTAAAATTTCTGGTATTGCTGCTGCTTGTCACATAAAATATTTGGGAGGATGAGTGAAAATATTTTCTATCAAAGCTGTGCTAAGTCCAGTAATTGTGACTTGTTTATAGTTGAAAAAATGACATTGTATAGCCGCTGTAAAAATAATAGCCGAAAAATGTATAAGTTTTGTATATATATAATGTATGTTATATACAAAAATTATACAAGTGTTATACACTTTTTTGGCTACCAAAGGTAAATAGTTTCTGGATCGGGCTAAAAGTGATAATACCCCTTTTATAATTTCAAGCTAATAGCAGCCAATGCTAAAGGGAGAAATTAAAAAATAGCCAGATTTACAAGTGGTCATTCAAAAATAACCACAGTTTCAAAAGTAATCGAAATTTAGCCATTTTTCTTTTGAAAATAAATTTGAACGAAAACACTGTTCAAAATCCGAAAAAATACTCCAGTATAATCTGGAATTCCAGTATAATATATTGGAACTCCAGTATATTATAATTGAGTTCCAGCATAAGTATACTGGAACTCCAGTATAATATGCTGGAGTTCCAGTATAATATGCCGGTCCAGCATAATATCCTCCAGTATATTATACTGGAACTTTTCGCGTGTTGGAGTTCTAGCATAATATGCTGGAAGTTCATATACATGTGCACCGATCTCCAGTATATTACGCTGGAATTTTCCGTGTTGCAGCAAAATAGTGGCTTTTTTCAATGATTTTGCAAACACTGGCTATTTTTGAATGGCCAGTCCGAAAACTGGCTAGCCCGTGTAATTTTTACAATGCTAAAAGCCTTGACAAAATTATGCGTCCACGCTTTATGCTCTTCATAAGTAGTCGCTGCGTCCAATTGTCATGCTTCGATTATATTAAGTAGATTTGAACAAGTAATGGAACAAAAAGTTGTTACCAATAATCTCTGGGGGGTAGGGATGGGGGTATTCTTTTGAAATTTCTCAAATTTTCAGGTGGAGGATGGGGGTAGAATATCGGAAATAATCTCTTTACCTTTAAGGTAGGGGCAAGGTGTCGAATAAAATCCTTGGTAAATCGTTATAAAATAAAAGGGCAAGGTTTGCATACACACTACCCTCCCAGACTCCACTCGTGAGATTATACTAATTTTTTTATCGTTGTCGTTATTGTTGATGAGAGGGAGAAGAACGAGGGATGGATATTTGCTATTGGAATGAGAAATGAGAATGCGGTGGAAGATCTAGCGAAAAAACTATAGGTTCATCCAAATTTAGTATTGGCTTAAATTTTGTATATGTATGAAAAATCGTCTCGCCAGGTAGGGGTAAGGTCTACGTACACATTACTCTATCCAGATCCCACTTGTGAAATTATAATGGGTATGTTGTTGTTGTTGTCTGAAAAATCGCTAGATAAGCGTAAGTAGAAGTAATGATTTCGAACCTAGTAAATTAGAAAGAATAAGGTGGAATTAAGTTCAAATCATGAATAGATGAATAACGTCTGTTTGTAATTATTTTTGACGGGCTGACCAAATATGTTAAAAGCCCAATCCTGAAACTACTTCGGTTGGAAAGAAGAACAGTAAGGGGTGAGGGAAGTTATGTTGTCGGGTAGGAGAGGAAGGGGAAGGAAATATTTATTTTGTCATATTTTTTTAAATTTACAGGTCTCAGGAAGTTATTTGTTCACTGAACGCATCAATATCAATTATTTTTGTTAATCTTCTAATGTCAATTTTCTAGTAGGCCAATGAATCTCTACTTGATTGGTCATAATGGTATGATCGATCTAACGAAGATTCACATGTAAATCTATGAAACTACAGCTGGACCAAATAAAAATTTTAGGTATAGGAAAAGGTTGTGGGAGGGATTAGAGAGCCAGTGCCAAACCAATGTGTTCATATGATACTAAATATTCACTACGAAAGTAAAAGTGTCTATCTGATAGTTCATGTCAAGTTTGAACTATCTAGCAATTTAGCCTTATTTTTTTTTTTAAATTATATTGTATTGATATTCAAAAACAGATTTACAATTTGATATCCAGCAGTAGTTTTGACTTACTACTACTCTATATACATCACATTTACCTATCCAAACTAAGTGTCTAAATGCCTATGTCACTAGTTACAGACACTATTTTTTTTAAACACTACCTATTACAATTTTTCATTTTAGTCTTTATGGGATCCTATCCAAATGTTGTAGTGCTCCTCTCCACTTGTTGTATTTCCTGCCTCTGATGTGAATGTGCAATACAATCTCCCTGCATATCTGGTTCTCATCATATTTTCCTTTTTTAAATCTGATCTTTTTCCTTTCCCTCCAGATCAGTGCAATGGTACTTGCAAAAACACAACTGGTTATAGCATTTATCCCTTTCCTATTTTTTGCTTTCTTGCATATCCAATCCATTTCAATTTTCCAATCACCAATATTTCTCCTATGTCCCAGCCAGAAGCAAAGTCTAGACCACAGATTCTTTGTGATTGAGCATTTAAAGAATAAGTGGTTAAAGGATTCTAGACTATGCCCACACAATGCACACCCTGTAGGAACATGTATACCAATTTTCAATAACCTGTCTACTGTTGATAGTCTCTCCTGTGCTGCTAGCCAAAATGTGAATCTATGTCTTGGATGTATACTTGTATGTAACATTAGACTCTTCCAGTCAACTTTGCAGAATACAGGAATCAGCTTCAAGTATATTTGTTTGATCTGGAACTTCCCATCCTTGCATATTGCCTGTAACCTGGTTTGCATATTCCCTTGCATTTGCTGGTGCTCCATGATCATATCTCTATTGTCTAGTATCTTCCTTACTACCCAAGATGCAGTCTTGGGAGTATTCATTGTTTCAATGTCTCTATTCTTTATATAGAAACTGTGCACCCATCGTATCCATAGACAGTCCTTTTCCTTGTTAAGTCCCATAAGTGCTTTATAACTGCTGCCTTGTTCCACATCTTGATGTCTAGAATGTTGAGACCTCCAGTTGATATTGGCCTGCACACCCTTTCCCATGCTACTAGAGCCTTTTTTGAAGTGCTTGCACCTCCAGTCCATAGAAATGTTCTGCAGATAGTTTCAATAGCTTTCATCACCTTCTTTGGAATAATGAACACCTGAGCCCATTAGGTCTGAATACCAAAAATAACTGCCTTGATCAGTTGACATCTACCAGCATAGGAGAGGAGTTTTGCAGACCAGCATGTAATCTTTGCTGTTATCTTCTCAATCAAGGGCAGGTACTGATAGATAGCTAGTTTTTTAAAGTCTAAAGGAATCCCCAGATATTTGAAAGGGAGCTTGCCTTCAGTAAATCCCAAAGCACCAAGAATTTATTCTCTAGCATCTTGATTTATTCCAACCATATATATTGCACTTTTGCTGGCATTTGCTTGTAGCCCAGAAGCAACTGAAAATCTATTAAAAGCAACATTTAAAATCTTTATGGATTCAAGATCAGCCCTGCAGTATATTAGCAGGTCATCAACAAAGCATACATGTGTGCTGTTTAGCTTCCTGCACTTAGGATGAAAATTAAAGTCCCCATTCTTATGCAACTGTCCCAGTTCTCTACTCAAATATTCCATGGCAATAACAAATAGGTAGGGAGACATAGGGTCTCCTTACCTAATCCATCTCTTGGCTTTGAAAGGTTTTGTTAAGCCACCATTTAAAACCAAGGAGTTTGATACAGTAGTAACACATGTCATTATCCACTGCACAAACTTAGCTGGAAAACCAAGATCAATAAGTATCTGTCTAAGAAAGTTCCACTCCAGAGTATCATAGGCCTTCCTTAAATCCACCTTCAGCACACATCTAGGAGATACTCCTTTTCTGGAATATCCTTTGAAAAATTCATGGCTAAGAAGTATATTATCAACTATGCTTCTTCCTTCAATAAAAGCTGACTGAGCCTGCCCAATCAATCTACCAATCACACTTTTCATTCTTTTTGTAATGACTTTAGAGATGATCTTAGATAGAGTGGTACAACATGCAATGGGTCTATAATCTTTGACTGTTGTTGGCACTTTCACTTTAGGGACTAGAGCAATGGCTGTTGTATTTATCATTTGAGGCAATCTGTTATTGGAGAATAAATCCTTAACAGCTGCATATATATCCTCTTTCACTAGTTCCCACTTCCTGGTGAAGAATTCCACAGGGAACCCATCCACTCCTGGTGCTTTATCTTTAGGCATCTCCTTAATTGCTTCTGTGATCTCCTCCATTGTAACTTCCTGTATCAATGCTTTTTGTTGTGATGTAGTTAGGCAAGATCCTTCCCTTATAATAGTTGTGTTAGCACATGGAATCTCAATAGCACAGTTTCCCATTAATGACTGGAAGACATTAATGAACTCCTGCTCAACTAATTTGGGCTCATTTAATTTCAAACCTGTATCTGTATATATAGATGTTATACTATTATGACTAGATCTAATCTTCCATTGGGAATGGAAATACTTTGTATTAGCATCTCCACATTCAATCCAACAGGACTTGGATTTCTGCCTCATTACTTGCTCCTCCACATTTCTCCACTTTTCAATTTCATCTAATGTTATTTTTTCTTCATTAAAAAGGGACTGTGACAAAGGGTTCTGCTTGATCTGAGTTTGAATAATATCCAATTTCTCTCTTGCTTGCTCAAGTCTCTGTTTGTATGAAGCGATATATGCATTTACCTCCTTTAGTTGTTCCTTCATGTTCTCCAGTTTACTCCATATCTGTTGCATATATGTTCCTTCATACTACTGTTTCCATACTTGTTGCATAATTTTTTGAAATTGAGGAAGCTCCATGATGTTTGTGTACAATCCGAATGGTTTTGGGTGCATTAGCTGCTGTCTACCACATTTGATTAGAATAGGTGAATGATCAGACACTGAAGGGTTCAAAAAATCAGCTTCTATATACCCATACTGCTGAATCCACTAGTAGTTTCCCAAAGCTCAGCCAATCTTGCTATACACCCTAGAATTAGAACCTTGCTTATTTGTCCAAGTGTAATGCCACCCTTTAGCTCTAAGAGGGGTGAGTTGTAAATCATCAATGACATCCTTAAATCCCTTTACTTCAGCATAAGTAACAGGGGAACCAATTCTATCCTCAGAACTAAGCACATTATTAAAGTCTCCACTAAGAAGCCAAGCCTCCTAACTTGGTATAGTTAGCCCTCTAAGATCTCTCCATAGCTTTTCCCTTTGATTCCCATCATTTTGAGCATAAATGATACTAAGATTAGTTTTAAACTGACGGTTAGTATCTTCAATACAACAGTGGATGGATTGGTCTGTCATATGGATAAATTGAACTTGAATATGAGCTTTCCAAAGTAACCAAATTCTCCCATTCACAGCATTTGAATAGTTGCAGCATACATTCCATCCCTTTACAATCTTTCCTTGGATTTTCTTTGCTTTATGCTCCTTAACTCTGGTTTCTATGCATCCCATAACATCTACTTTATTTGTAGCTAGGAATTTTTTTACCTCTTTCTGCTTATGGGCTTGGTTTAGCCCCCTAACATTCCAAGTGACAATGATCATTGGGATTTGAGCATTAGAGGGCATAGTGGCCGTGGGTCTATCTGTTGTCCTCTTCTTCCTTCATCCATCATATTAGCAATTGCCTTGCCCTTTTCCATATTATCATCCATCACACTATTGCTGCATTTTATTTCACTTGGATTAGTTCCATTACATGTTTGAGTCAAAGTAACATGCTGTTGTGGACTCTCTATGATTTCACTGGCCTTTTCCATGCTATTACTTACATGATTATGCTCCTTTTGCACTGTTAAGTTTTCCTGAGGATTAGGTTCTGTGTTCACTTGAACCTTTTTAACAAGCCATGCTTGCTTAACAGTTTTTCCTTGCTTCTTTGCTCTTCTTCTCTGTCTCCTTGATCTTCCCTCTTCCTTAAATTCCTGCTCTTTATCACACTTAGTGTTATACCAGCAATCAATAGAATCATGCCCAAATTTCAAACACTCATTGCAGAATGCAGGCTTCCAGTCATATTCAATCATTTGAATCATAGGGCCATAAGGAGATTCAATCTCTATCTGCTCTGGCAGAGGATAGCAGCATCTACCTCCACAAGCACTCTAGCATATGATATTTTCTCATAGTGAGCAGTGTACTTGTGTGTGTACAAGGGCTTCCTCAATACACTAGCCATTTTGCTTAGGGCTTCAGTTGACCAAAACCCCACAGGCAGTCCAGGAAACCTCACCCAAATTGGAATTGTGCTTAAAATGTCCTTATTAAATGAAAAATCAATTTCCCATAGCTTTAGTATCATAGGTTTGTTCCTGTACGTATATGGACCTGCTTGAAGAACCTGATCCCTATCAGCAATAGTATTGAATCTGAAAATACAGTAGCCCTCAGAATGAATCAGAATCTGAGTCTTAGTAACAGAATTCCACATATTCAGAACAAAGGTTTCTATAGCTTTTTCATAAGGATTTTCTCCAATTATATAGCCAATTAGGGAAGTTTTCCAGTAATCTGCCTGTGATTGCAAGTCATCTACACTTAACTTGACAATTTTCTTACCATCTCTATCAGTAGGTGGGACAAATGATAATGATTTACCCATTTGTGAACTTCGATTTCCTCGAATAATATCAGCTACAGTGGGAGTTGGTTTCTCCGATCCGCTCGCCTCTGAAAATTGTAATCGTCTCACTGGTGAATTCATTGTTTCCTCCATTTTAATCGGATGTAGTTGGACATCAGCCTCAGAACTACTAGCTTCATGAATTTCCTCAATCGATTGAAATTTCTCAGGTAGAAAATTTTCAAATGTGAGAGGTGTTAATTCCTTAGGAACGCCATTAGCTGGAGTAATTAGCTTCTCCGTCTGGTTAGTAGTGACATGCACAGTTTTCCGGTGACGAGACATTGTTTCCGGCCATAATTGCAGTTGTTGCTATCATGTGCCGAGAGCAACGGTTATCGTGCGCCTCACATACAAAGATATAAAAATCATATAGAGCAAAACTCAAAAGGGATATATATCACACATGCATTTATTGGAAAGACCAAAAATGCAAACAATCCTAAAACCACAAAAAAGAGCCAAAAATTTGTGCTAAGAATAAAGATATATGCTAAGGGGATAATATGTATTGGGACGAAAAAAATGTAAACAATAAACAACAATAACCATTTTGTCACGACCCCAATCCCGATCGTGATGCGCCCAACACATTGCTAGGCAAGCCTGACCAACTGTTAACCTCAACCCATTCCTTATAAAGTTCATTACCAGCTAACGCATTTTAAATACCAATTTAGCATTTTAAAAGTCTGAAACAGTAAGTTAAATATGCAGAAATCAAAGAAAATACTAATACATAGCCCACCGATCAGGTGTCACAAGTCAAGAGCCTCTATCACAAGTCTGAACAACCTAATACAGAAAATATCTAGAAATGCGGAAAATAATAAGATAGAGGGAGGAATCGTATCTGTGGATGCCATGCAGCTACCTCGATGTCTCCGGTAAAAGCTGATCAACGGGGGAACTCACACTCAACCTCTGGAGCACCTGGATCTGCACACAAGGTGCAGAGAGTAATGTGAGTACTCCGACCCATTGAGTAATAAATATAAATAATAACTGAAAGAATGAAAACACGTAAAGGCATAAAGCAATTCTATATCAAAGCAGTGAAATCACTTAAGCAATAAACCAGCCAAGAAGTTGAATAAAATCTCCCAAATCAGGTAAAACAGGTAGTTTAATAGGTAATAACAAGTAGCAATCTGCCCCTCGGGCTCGCTCTCATCACTTAGCACTCAATCTCAGCACTCGGCTCATATGCTCTCATAGTAACAGAAATCAGAGTAACCGATGCGGCATGCAGCCCGATCCATACATCGCTGCGGCATGCAACCCGATCCGTATAGATAGTCGACTGCTCACTGGGGGTGTGCAGACTCCGGAGGGGCTCCTACAGCCAAAACGCTATATTGTTGCGGCGCGCAATCCGATCCACATAAACATTTGCGGCGGCATGTAGTCCGATCTATAATATATATAACATCCTCACTGTTGGGGTTCTCAACCTCTCTCAGTCATTTTTACTCACAGCCTCTCGGGCACAATAATATAAGGTAGGGATCTCATCCCTCATATTCCTCTAATTTAGCATTAGCATCGATAACACCGGTTCACATCTTTTAAACAAATAGAAACATGACTGAGGATATGATTTTTAACAAGTAAAGTGAGAAAAATTAGTCAAAATGCCCCTAAGGGTTCTAAAGGTCGGCACAAGGCCCCAAACATGGAAACTAGCCCAAATCATAATGATAACAAGTAAGTCTCAGTAAAACAAATAGTAAATTCATCAACCGGGACGGACCAAGTCACAATCCCCAATAGTGCTCTATCCCATGCTCGCTATCCAGCGTGCAAGTCACCTCAATATAGCATTACGATGTGCAAATCCGGGGTTTCAAACCTTCAGGACATCATTTAACATCATTACTCACCTCGAACCAGCTAAAGCTCTAGCTCGCTATACCCTTGCCTCTCAAATGGGCCTCCTCGCGCGTCGAATCTAACCAAAACCACAACGAATATGTCATAATAGGCTAAGGGAACAAAACCCAAGCGAAAACAATCGAAAAATATCAAAAATTCCAAAATTAGCAAAACCCGAACCCCGAGCCTACAGCTCGAAACTTAAATTTTTTTTATATCAACGGATTCCTTATCTCGCCACGAGTATATGCATATAAAGAACACCAAAATCGGAGTCCAAATGACTCCTCAAATCTCAATTTAAAATCTCAAAACCCCAGGCCTAGTTCTTCCATTTTTGGCTAAATTTCCATGAATTTCTAGGTTGATTCCACAATAAAATCACATTTTTGGCTCATAAAACTTACCTCCAATCAATCCTCTTTGAATCCCTCTTAAATTTCTCCCAAAGAGCTCTCAAAATGTTCAACAATGGTCGAAAAATAACTTAGACTCGCGGATGAAATGTTTAAAAACCCTTCTGCCCAGGTACTGATTTCCTTCTATGCGATCGCGGCCCAAGGCTCGCGATCGCGAAGAACAATTTTGCAAGACCTCTAAAATGTGCTATGCGAATGCAAACGAAGCCCCGTGAACGTGATGCTATATTCCTCAAATCAATGCGAACACGGCCCTACAGACGCGATCGCGAAGAACAAACCACATGTCCCCCGAATCCCTTCTACGCAAACGCGAGAGACCCTGTGCGAAAGCGAAGCACAACCAAATAGACTTCCACGATTGCAGACCCACAAATGCGAACGTAGAGAGTAAACTTCCTGCCTCCCAAATCTCTTCTACGCGATCGCGGCACCCCTCCCGCGATCGCAAAGGCCAATATCTCTGCAACAAAAGAATTGAAAATCTGCAACTCCAAAATGCCAAACATGGTCCGATTGACCATCCGAAACTCACACGAGGCCCCCGGGACCTCAATCAAAAATACCAATGCATCCTAAAATGTCATTCAAACTTGTTCCAATCATCAAAACACCTCAAACAACAATAAAACCATCAAATTACATCGGATTCAAGCCTAAGTTCTTCTAAACCTTTCGAAACACGCATTTGATAAAAAAAATAACCAAATCACCTCCGAATGACCTGAAATTTTGCACACACATCCCAAATCACATAACGAAGTTACATCAACTCTCGGAATTCCATTCCGACTCTCGGATCAAAATTTCACTTATCAATCGGAAATCGCCAAAATCTAACTTCGCCAATTCAAGCCTAATTCTACATCGGACCTCCAAAACCACACCCGATCACACTCCTAAGTCACAAATCACCTCCCGAAGCTAACGGAACCATCGAAACTCATATCCGAGCCCTCTAACTCATAAGTCAACATCCGGTTGACTTTTTCAACTTAAGCATTCTTAAAACAGATTAAGTGTCTCATTTCTTACCAAATTCACTCCGAACTCAACCTAATCAACTCAACCATTTAAAACACGGATAACGAAGCGTAAAGAAGCAGAAATGGGGGCAACGGGGAGGTAACTTATGAGACGACTGACCGGATCGCCACACATTTACTCTTTGAAAAATTCATTCCATATTATAGATAATTATTCGGAAACAACATACTAGATAGACTTCATTTAGATTTACCACATTGATGTTTCCATTTAGAGACTTAACCAATTAGATGGTAAACTCAAAGAACTAGTCACGATCATTTCAAGTGCTAAGTTTGGATCTTCTGCGTTAATCAGAAACTGCAACTGAGCAATTCCTCAATCAAATAATTTGAAAGTTTCTCGATATTTTGATCTAATTTTTCAAACTTTTCCAAATCTGTCAGATTGAGATCTTCTGATGGACAGTATGTGAAAATACTTTCTAGAGCTTTTTCTTTGTCCTTATTTTCTTCTTCCTTCTTCTTCTTTTTGTCCAATTCCTCCTTTCTTTTGTGACCGCTAGTTTTTTCATATGATATGTAACCACTTAACGGAGATGCAATTGGCTGCTTGGCCTTCAAAAATCGTCGAACAACCGAGTCTACATTCGGAATTCCGAATACAAAATGGTTGACCTATGATTGAAAAGATAAGAATGGCAATCTCGATGCCGCATAAAGTAGAAATCTCCTTTGCTTTTCTAAACAGTGCTTTCTGTATATTGGAGATTGCAACCTCTTGAGCGCGTTTATCTTTGACAAACTCCCTCTCAACATTTTTCTTATTTGAGAACTATTTCTTTCCATGATTACAACAGGAGAAGAAGGAAAGACACAATTTCTTTCCCAAGGAGTGTTTAGTAACTTGAATTAAAATGAGTACATGCTCGAGCCAAACATGTTAATTTATAGGAGGAAATGGTTTCCTATGCACTCTTCCGTAATAACCCTTTTCTGTTCTGGAATTTATTCATCGACCGATTCAAGTTTTACTATTTACAAAAGCATCTCCCATAATTTTGATAAAAGCTATAACTAGGTAAGCCTAATATTGCGAAAATAAAATGAAAACACAAAGATAAAAGCTAACAGATATAATTGATAAGGGGAAATAGTGCCACTCGACATATATAATAATCATCTTTTCCAAAACCCGGAACGTCGCAATGTCACAAGCTTCTAAGAGTTTCTAACTTCTCTATACATCCATGACTAAAGAAAACAAGGGGGAAATTTCACAGGGGGATAGAAGAGGACTCCGAGGTTTTCGGACGCGGGCAGTTGTATCTTGAAGTCTCGTGAGGCAGCAACCACACAGCTAGACTCGAGGCTGATAGCTAGTACCTGGATCTGCACACGAAAAATATGTGCAGGAACAGGCATGAGTACACCACAACGGTACCCAGTAAGTGCCAAACTTAATCTCGCTCGAGTAGTGACGAGATCAGGTCAGGGCCCTACCGGTATAAAAATGAAAAACGGCAAAAAGAAATACTACAGTAAAATAAATACGAAAATCTAACAAGAATAGAATTCAATGAAAGCCAATAGCTCAGAACACAGTAATAACAACAGGGGATCTCCCGGGATACCGTCCCATAGTCCCAAATAAATGGGCAGGGGGATCTCCCGGAATACCATTTCGTAGTCCCAAAGTAAATTGGCAGTGCTAGGGGATCTCCTGGAATACCGTTACGTAGTCCCAAAGTAAATATGCAGCTTAACCAATATAAATAACAGTCACAACAAGAAAATCAACAGTTCATATTAAGATCAAATCAAAGAAAACCAGGTAATTTCACTATGTTGCACGGAGTTCAAATGTGACGATCCAGCCCGTCGTCACGTGAGTTACTGCCCCGTTTTTCCCATATTATGTTTCTCTATGCTTCATTATTGGTATTTGAGGTGATTCAGTTAGCTTCGGGGGATGATTTGTTACTAAGGAGCGTGATCGGAATTGATTTTGGAGGTACGGTATAGAACCTTGAATTGGCGAAGTTAGTATTTGGCGAATTTCAGTTGATAGGTGAGATTTTGATCCGAGAGTCGGAATGGAAATCAGAGAGTTGCTGTAGCATCATTCGTTGATTTTTGGATGTGTGTACAAAATTTCAGGTCATTCAGAGGTGTTTTGTTCGGGTTTTTGATCAAATGCGTGTTTCAGAAGTTTTTGAGAAACTTAGGCTTGAATTCGGTGAGAATTAATGATTTTAGCATTGTTAGATATATTTTGATGATTTGAGCAAGTTTGGATGATGCCTTAGAATGGGTTGGTACTTTTGGTTGAGGTCCCGGGGGCCTCGGGGTGATTTCGGATGGGCAACGGGGTGAATTTTGGACTTGATGCATTCTGAAGAGTTCTGGTATCTGGTATTTTCGCTTCTGCTGAAATGGACTGCAGAAGCGGTTCTACAGAAGCGAATGAGGGAGCCGCAGAAGCGAGTCTGGGACTCGAGGCAGGTTCCGTAGAAGCGAACATTTGGAACGCAGAAGCGGTCTCTCTTGTGCGAAAATGGACCGCAGAAGCGGTCCTGGGCGAAATTAGGGAAATCGCAGAAGCGAAAGAAAATCCGCATAAGCGGAAGTCGCAGAAGCGACATTTTGATCGCGGAAGCGGAAAAGCCTGGTTAGGGATATTTAATTCCATCTTCGCAAATTTTTGAAAGAACTTAACATTTTCACTTCGAACTTGGAGGTTATTGTGTGATTTTGGAGAGAGAATCAAGGGACTTCATTGAGGTAAGGAATTCTGAGCCTAAAACATAAATCTAATGTGTTATTACATGAATTAAGGGTGAAAAATCAAGGAAATAGAGGTAAAAAATGGAGGTTAGGGCTTGAACTTAAGAGAAAGAAAATTTTGGGTTTGAGGGAGCATTTGAGCTCGGATTTTGGTATGTATAGACTCGTGGCGAGATAAGGAATACGGTGATGTGAATTTTTAGATTTTTCGAGAAGTGGGCCCGGACTCGGGTTTTGCCAATTTCGTGATTTTGATATTTTTCGAGTCTTTTCGATTGGGTTCTGTTCCTTTAGCCTATTGTAACGTATTCATTGTGGTTTTGATCAGATTCGACGCACGAGGAGGTCGATTCGAGAGGAAAAGACATAGCGAGCTAGACTTTTAGCCGACTAGAGGTGAGTAATAGATGTAAATGATGTCCTGAGGGTTTGAAACCCCGGAATTTCACATCGTAACTATATATTGAGGCGAGACACGTGCACTGCGATGAGTGCAGGGTCGTTTGTTATTGGGGATTGTAACTTGGTCTGTCCCGAGTGATGTTTTTACCGTGTTTTGACTAGAATCTAATTGAGAATCATCTTTACTTGGATTTAATTGTTATATTTGTCCTGCACGTCACAATGGGTACCAAAGTGTACCGTCCTATGCCTTGCATTGCATTCATGCATTTGTTCTTTATCTGTTATGCTTGCTTTAGTATCTGTACTCGGTTTTCATCGGCTTGTTGCTTTACTATTAAATGTTCTGGACTGCCAGTTATAGTTTAATTTGTGTTATTTCATGATTTCTTATTCTCAACCTTTATTTATGTTTAGTACTCACTGGGTTAGAGTACTCACATTATTCCCTACACCTTACGTGCAGATTCAGGTACCCCGCATGCTGAGTGAGGATTTGTTTAGTAGCGCATCAGCATCCGGGAGTATCGAGGTAGCTGCATGGCGTTCACATCCTTGATCTCTCCATTCTATCCCTATATTTTATTCCTCTTTTCTTAGACAGACTTGTAGTAGGTTGACATTCTGTATTAGAGGCTCATATTCGTGAACCGGATCATATTTGGTCCTATGTTGCAGTATTTTGTTAAACTACCGTATATTCCATCGTTGTTTCTAGACTTTTGATAAAATGGCTTAGTAATTATTCCCTGTGCTTTGTATATATGATTTGTGTAAATTGGGAAATGTTGTTGAAAGGTCGGGCTTGCCTAGCAGTGTGTTGGGCGCTATCATGACCGGGGTTGTGGTCGTGACAAGTTGGTATCAGGGATTGATACCTGAGGGTTTGAAACCCCAGAATTTTACATCGTGACGCTATATTGAGGCGAGACATGTGCTCTGTGATGAGTGCGGGGTCATTTGTTATTGGGGATTGTGACTTGGTCCGCCCCGAATGATGTTTTAACCGTGTTTTGACTAGAATTTAATTGAGAATCATCTTTACTTGGATTTAATTGTTATATTTGGGATTCGTGCTAATTATTTGAATCCTTCTGGGATTGATATCACTGTTTTCGCATATTTTGCATATTATTTGATCTCAGTCCAAGGTTTTAAGAACTGTTTTGCAAACTCAGCCCTCTTTCTAAGATTTGAAAGCTTAAATGATATTTCTAAATGACATTTTGGGCTGTGCACTATTGATGTACAAATGCCCGAGGGGATTATGATGATTTCTGGGCTGAGCATGGATCGAGCTGTGCGTCGCAACAGTATTACATTGATATTGAGGCCGATATCCTGGTTGATTATATTGATATTGAGGCCGAGGGCCTGGTTTATGCCACGAGATGGCTTGATATTGCGCTTGGGCTATAGGAGTCCCTCCGGAGTCTGTACACACCCCAGTGAGCGCCGTCGATGATGAATATATGGATGGCTTGGGCTGCACGCCGCAGTGGGTACCAGAGTGTACCATCATATGCATTGTATTGAATTCATGCATTTGTTCTTTATCTA
Source organism: Nicotiana glauca (assembly GCA_026770625.1). NCBI lineage: Eukaryota > Viridiplantae > Streptophyta > Magnoliopsida > Solanales > Solanaceae > Nicotiana > Nicotiana glauca. The sequence goes on from MU789792.1 coordinate 54,856, forward strand.
TTATGCCTGCTTTAGTATCTGTACTCAGTTTTCATCGGCTTGTTGCTTTACTATTAAATGTTCTGGACTACCAGTTATAATTTACTTTGTGTTATTTCATGATTTCTTATTCTCAGCCTTTATTTATGTTTATTACTCACTGGGTTAGAGTACTCACATTACTCCCTGCACCTTGCGTGCAGATTCAGGTACCCCACAGGCTGAGTGAAGATTTGTTTAGCAGCGCAACAGCATTCAGGAGTATCGAGATAGCTGCATGGCGTTCGCAGCCTTGATCTCTCCCTATCTTTTATTCTGCATTTCTTAGACAGACTTGTAGTAGGTTGGCATTCTGTATTAGAGGCTTATATTCATGACACCGGATGCTATTTGGGGCTATGTTGCAGTATTTTGTTAAACTTCCGTATATTCCATCGTTATTTCTAGACTTTTGATAAAATGGCTTAGTAATTATTCCCTGTGCTTTGCATCTATGATTTGTGTAAGTTGGGAAATGTTGTTGAAAGGTCAGGCTTGCCTAGTAGTGTATTAGGCGCCATCATGACCGGGGTTGGGTTGTGATAAGGTGGTATTAGAGTCTAGGTTACTTGATCTCGCGAATCATGAGCCGGTTTAGTAGAGTCTCGCGGATCAGTACGGAGACGTCTGTATTTATCCTCGAGAGGCTGCAAAACCTTTAGAAAAACTTCATATTCTTGAAATTCTTTTTGTGTGACTTTGTTGATCCGAATACTAAACTTCTGTATTCTATCCTCTCACAGATGGCGAGGAATCGCGCTACCGGACGTGGCAGATGACCACCAATACCACATAATGAGGTCACTAGAGGCCGCGGACGCGGTCGTGGTCGTGGTCGAGGCAGAGCAGCGAGGGCAGCACCCGTTGATCCACCAGTTGCCCTAGCTCAGAACCAGACTCCAGTTGTGGATGCTCCAATAGCACCTGTTCAGGCACCGACAGTGCCCATTGTGATTCTGGGTCTCCAGGAGGCCTTGGCTAAGATATTATCAGTTTGCAATGGCCTGGCTCAGGCAGTTTCAGCCACTACTACAGCACCTACTTCACAGGCTGGGAGAGGCAATCAGACCCCCGCTTCTCGCACACCTAAGCAGGTTGTGCAGGGATTACAGATACTGGGAGCAGCTCCAGCTCAGCCGGTTGTACCAGTTCAGGACTATGTGGTTCCAGCTATGCCCGACGATGAGCAGCGTTGTCTCGAGAGATTCGGTAAGCTCCAATCTTCGACATTTAGTAGTGCTGAAGGCGAGGATGCCCAGGGCTTTTTTTATAAGTGTCAGCATATGCTTCGCACCGCTGGGATTTTGGAGTCGAGTGGTGTGGCTTTTACGACCTTCCAGTTCTCAGGGGCTGCATTTACCTGGTGGGAGGATTTTGAGAGGCGTAGGCCTGTTGGTGCAACGCCCCTTACCTGGAAGGAGTTCTCCACCCTCTTCTTAGAGAAGTATGTACCGCAGTCCCGCAGAGAGGAGATGCGTAGGCAGTTTGAGTGGTTGACTCAGGGAGACATGTCTGTGACTCAGTACGAGATGAGATTTTCACAGTTGGCTCGTCATGGTACTTGGATGATCTCGATGGATCGGGAGAGGATCAGGAGGTTCGTGGATGGCCTCAACTATTCCCTCCGCATTTTGATGACTAGAGAGAGAGTATTGGGTGCTTCGTTCGAGGAGGTAGTCGACATTGCTCATGTTATTGAGACAGTTCGTCGTAGGGAGCGTGAGGAGAGGGAAGCCAAGAGGCCTCGGGGTTCAGGTAGTTTTAGTAGTGCTCCGTCTAGGGGCCAGTTCCAGCGTGGTAGAGGTCGTTCCTTTAGGCCTCCTCGGTTGGCCCGTCCAAAGTATAGTGGGGCGTCTTCAGGCCGTGGTTTTCAGGGGTTCCAGTAGGGGCAGCCTTCACTTAATGCCCTCCCAGCTCAGAGCTCATCTTATGCCCCTTCAGCTCAGGGTTCTTCTGCACCGAGTGCATCGGTTGATCATTCTGGTGTGATGGGTTCCCTTTAGTCCCCTTCTCCAGTACCTGGTAGTTGCTACGAGTGAGGTGAGTTTGGTCATATGAAGAGGCAGTGTCCTCGACATCGTGGTGGTCAGTTTTAGCAGAGGGATCAGCCCTCGTCTTCTACTTTAGCTTCTTCAGCACCCACGCAGTCAGATAAGGGTGAAGGCCAGGCAGCCAGGGGTCGCCCCAGAGATGGAGGCCGATCAGGCGGTGGCGAGGCTCGATTTTATGCTATTCTAGGCATGACAGATGCCGTTGCATCGGATGCTGTTATCACAGGTATTTTCTCAGTCTATCACAAGGATGCCTCTGTCTTATTTGATCCCGGTTCTACCTATTCTTATGTGTCCTCATATTTTGCTCTTCATTTGGGTACGACCCGAGGGTGTATTGCTTTACCTGTGCACGTATCTACCCTGGTGGGAGATACTATTATGTAGACCATGTGTATCGGTCTTGTCTTGTGACTATTGGGGGTCTGGAGACCCGAGTTGATTTATTGCTATTGAGCATGGTAGACTTTGATGTTATTCTAGGCATGGACTGGTTATCTCCGTGTCATGCTATTCTAGACTGTCATGCTAAGACAGTCACTTTGGCTATGCCGGGTATTCTGAGGATCGAGTGGCAAGGTGTGACTGACTATGTTCCTAGTCAAGTTTTCTTTCTTGAAGGCACATCGTATGGTTGGGAAGAGTTTCCTTTCATATTTGGCATTTGTGAGATATGTTGGAGCTGAGACTCCTAGCCTTGATTTTGTTCCCGTTGTGAGGGATTTCCCTGATGTATTTCCTGCAGACCTGTCGGGCATGCCACTAGATAGGGATATTGATTTTGGTATTGACCTGGTGCCGGGTACTCAGCCAATTTCCATTCCTCCGTATCGTATGGCACCAGTGGAGTTAAAAGAATTAAAGGATCAGCTTCAGGAACTCCTAGAAAAGGGGTTCATTCGGCCTAGTGTGTCACCGTGGGGTGCACCAGTTCTATTTGTGAAAAAGAAAGATGGCACAATGATAATGTGCATTGACTACAAGCAATTGAACAAAGTAACAGTGAAGAACAAGTACCCCTTGCATCGTATTGATGATTTATTTGACCAGCTTAAGGGGGCAAGGGTATTCTCCAAGATTGATCTCAGTTCGGCCTATCACTAGTTGAAGATCAGGGATTCAGATATTATGAAGACTGCTTTCATCTATTGCTTCGCCCTTGACCAAGTTGACGCAGAAGGGTTCCCCATTTGTATGGTCGAACGAGTGCGAGGAGAGCTTCCAGAGGACCAAGACAGCTTTGACCACAACCCCGGTATTAGTTTTGCCATCAGCTTCAGGTTCTTACACTGTCTATTGTGATGCTTTGAGAGTCGGGATTGGCTGTGTATTGATGCATGAGGGTAGAGTGATTTCTTATACTTCTCGTCAGTTGAAGCCCCATGAGAAGAACTACCGTGTTCATGACTTAGAGTTGGCTGCTATAGTTCATGCTTTGAAGATTTGGAGGCACTATTTATATGGCGTATCTTGTAACATATTCACCGATCATCGCAGTCTTCAGCATTTGTTCAAGCATAAGGATCTTAATTTGAGGCAGCGGAGGTGGCTTGAGTTGCTAAAGGATTATGATATTACTATTTTGTATCATCCGGGGAAGGCCAATATAGTGGCTGACGCTTTGAGCCAAAAGGCAGTCAGCATGGGGAGTTTGGCGTACATTCCAGTTGAGGAGAGGCCCTTTGCAGTTGATGTTCAGGCGTTGGCCAATCGGTTTGTGAGATTAGACATTTCAAAGCCCAGTCGGGTATTGGCTTGCGTGGTTTCTCGGTCTTCCTTATATGATCGCATCAGAGAGCACCAGTATGATGATCCGCACTTGCTTGTCCTCAAGGACAGAGTTTAGCATGGCGACGCCAGAGATGTGACCTTTGGTGATGATGGTGTATTGATGATGTGGGGTCGGATTTGTGTGCCCAATGTAGATGGGCTTAGAGAGTTGATTCTTGAGGAGGCCCACAGCTCGCGATATTCCATTCATCCGGGTGCCGCGAAGACGTATCAGGATTTGATGCAGCACTACTGGTGGAGGAGAATGGATAAAGATATTGTCGATTATGTAGCTCGGTGTCTCAACTGTCAGCAGGTGAAATATGAGCATCAGAGACCGGGTGGTGTACTTCAGCGGATGGTTATTCCCGAGTGGAAATGGGAGAGGATTACTATGGACTTTGTGAGTGGTCTTCCTCGAACCTCGAAGAAGTTTGATTCGATTTGGGTGATTGTGGATCGACTGATCAAGTCCATGCACTTCATTCTGGTATGTACTACCTATTCTTCGGAGCGGCTGGCAGGGATTTTCATCTGGGAGATTATTCGGTTTCATGGGGTCCCAGTTTCTATTATCTCAGATAGGGGTACTCAGTTCACTTCCCAGTTTTGGAGGACTTTTCAGCAGAAGTTGGGTACACAGGTGGAGCTGAGCACAGCGTTTCATCCTCAGACGGACGGGTAGTCCGAGTGTACCATTCAGACATTAGAGGATATGTTGCGTGCATGTGTTATTGATTTCGGAGGTTCTTGGGCTGAGTTCTTGCCACTTGCAGAGTTTGCTTACAACAACAACTATCAATCCAGCATTCAGATGGCACCGTATGAGGCCTTATATGGGAGACGATGTAGATCTCTGGTTGGCTGGTTTGAGCCCAGCGAGGCTAGGCTATTGGGGATAGAGTTGGTTTAGGACGCCTTAGAGAAGGTGAAAGTGACCCAGGAGAGACTTCGCACAGCTCAGTCGCGTTACAAGAGTTATGCGGACCAGAAGGTTCGAGATGTATCTTATATGGTGGGCGAGAAGGTCTTGCTGAAGGTTTCGCCCATGAAGGGCGTTATGAGGTTTGGAAAGAAAGGGAAGTTGAGTCCGTGGTTCATTGGGCCTTTTGAGGTACTTAGGAGGATTGGGGAGGTAGCCTATATGCTTGCCTTGCCTCCCGGCTTGTCGGCTGTTCATCTGGTATTCCATGTTTCTATGCTCCGGAAGTATGTTGGGGACCCGTCTCATGTGTTGGACTTCAGCATGGTGTAATTGGATGATTATTTGACCTATGATGTGGAGCCAGTGGCTATTTTGGGTCGTCAGGTTCGGAAATTGAGATCAAAGGATATAGCTTCGGTGAAGGTGCAGTGGAGAGGTCGGCCCGTGGAGGAGGCTACCTGGGAGAACGAGCAGGAGATGCGGAGCAGATATCCTCACCTATTTGAGACTTCAGGTATGTTTCTTAACCTGCTCGAGGATGAGCATTTGTTTTAGTTGGGGAGGATGTGATGACCCGGACCGTCATCACATGAGTTACCGCCCCGTTTCCCCTATCTTACTTTTCTCTATGCTTCATTATCAGTATTTGAGGTGATTTGGTTAGTTTCGGGGGATGATTTGTGACTTAGGAGCGTGATCGGAATTGATTTTGGAGGTCCCTTGTAGAATTAGGCTTAAATTGGCGAAGTTAGTATTTGGCGAATTCCAGTTGATAGGTGAGATTTTGATCCGACAGTCGGAATGGAAATCCGAGAGTTGCTATAGCGTCGTTAGGTGATTTTGGATGTGTGTGCAAAATTTCAGGTCATTTGGAGGTGTTTGGTCGGGTTTTTGATCAAATGCGTGTTTCGAAAGTTTTTGAGAAACTTAGGCTTGAATTCGGTGGGAATTGATGATTTTAGTGTTGTTAGATATATTTTGATGATTGGAGCAAGTTTGTATGATGTCTTAGAATGGTTTGGTACTTTTGGTTGAGGTCCCGGGGGCCTTAGGGTGATTTCGGATGGCCAACAGGGTGAATTTTGGACTTGATGCATTCAGAAGAGTTCTGGTATCTGGTATTTTCACTTCTGCGGGAATGGACCGCAGACGCGGTTCCATAGAAGCGAATGAGGGAGCCGCAGAAGCGAGACTGGGACTCGAGACAGGTTCCGCAGAAGCGGACATTTGGACCGCAGAAGCGGTCTCGCTTGTGCGAAAACGGGCCGCAGAAGCTGTCCTGGGCGAAATGAGGGAAATCGCAGAAGCGGAAGAAAATACGCAGAAGTGGAAGTCGCAGAAGTGACATTTTGATCGCGGAAGCGGAAAAGCCTGGTCAGGGATATTTAATTCCATCTTCGCGAATTTTTGAAAGAACTTAACATTTTCACTTCGGACTTGGAGGTTATTGTGCGATTTTGGAGAGAGAATCAAGGGACTTCATTGAGGTAAGGAATTCTGAGCCTAAAACATAAATCTAATGTGTTATTACATGAATTAAGGGTGAAAAATCAAGGAATTAGAGGTCAAAAATGGAGGTTAGGGCTTGAACTTAAGAGAAAGAAAATTTGGGTTTGAGGGAGCATTTGAGCTTGGATTTTGGTTAATTTGATATGTATAGACTCGTGGCGAGATAAGGAATCCGATGATGTGAATTTTATGATTTTTCGAGAAGTGGGCCCGGGGTTCGGGTTTTGCCACTTTCGTTATTTTGATATTTTTCGAGTCTTTTCGATTGGGTTATGTTCCTTTAGCCTATTGTAACGTATTCCTTGTAGTTTTGATCAGATTTGACGCACAAGGAGGTCGATTCGAGAGGAAAAGGTATAGCGAGCAAGACTTTTGGCCGGCTAGAGGTGAGTAATAGATGTAAATGATGACCTGAAGGTTTGAAACACCGGAATTTTACATCGTAACACTATATTGAGGCAAGACACGTGCTCAGTGACGAGTGCGGGGTCTTTTGTTATTGGGGATTGTGACTTGGTCCATCCCGAGTGATGTTTTTACCATGTCTTGACTAGAATCTAATTGAGAATCATCTTTACTTGGATTTAATTGTTATATTTGGGCTTCGTGCCAATTATTTGAATCCTTCTGGGATTGATATCTTTGTTTTCGCATATTATGCATATTATTTGATCTCAGTCCAAGGTTTTAAGAACTGTTTTGCAAACTTAGCCCTCTTTCTAAGATTTGAAAGCTTAAATGATATTTCTAAATGATATTTTGGGCTATGCACTACTGATTTACAAATGCTCGAGGGGCTTATGATGATTTCTTGGCTGAGCATGGATTGGGCTGCGCGTCGCAGCAATATTACATTGATATTGAGGCCGAGAGCCTGGTTGATTATATTGATATTGAGGCCGAGGGCCTGTTTTATGCCACGAGATGGCTTGATATTGCGCTTGGGTTGTAGGAGCCCCTCCGGAGTCCGTATACACCACCAGTGAGCGCCGTCGACGATGAATATATAAATGGCTCGGGCTGCACGCCGCAATGGGTACCAGAGTGTACCATCATATGCATTGCATTACATTCATGCATTTGTTCTTTATCTGTTATGCCTGCTTTAGTATCTGTACTCGGTTTTCATCGGCTTGTTGCTTTACTATTAAATGTTCTGGACTGCCAATTATAGTTTACTTTGTGTTATTTCATGATTTCTTATTCTCAGCCTTTATTTATGTTTATTACTCACTGGGTCGCATTACTCACATTAATCCTTACACCTTGCGTGCAGATCCAGGTACCCCACATGCTGAGTGAGGATTTGTTTAGCAGCGCAGCGGAATTCGAGAGTATCGAGGTAGCTGCATGGCGTTCTCAGCCTTGATCTCTCCCTTCTATCCCTATCTTTTATTCCGCATTTCTTAGACAGACTTGTAGTAGGTTGACATTATGTATTAAAGGCTCATATTCGTGACACCGGATCCTATTTGGGGCTATGTTGCAGTATTTTGTTAAACTTCCGTATATTCCATCATTATTTCTAGACTTTTGATAAAATGGCTTAGTAATTATTCCCTGTGCTTTGCATCTATGATTTGTGTAAGTTAGGAAACGTTATTGTAAGGTCGGTCTTTCCTAGAAGTGTGTTGGGCGCCATCATGACCGGGGTTGGGGTCGTGACATCAAACAGGGAGTTAAAACACGTAGGCATTCTTTTCTAGTCCAAACAGGATAAATGCATATGCTAGTGTAATTTAAACAAGGAGAAAACATGTTATAACTTAGTAAAAAAATGGAGTTTTACAACAAATAGACCATGTACGTACTCGCCACCTCACGTACACAACACTCATAATTAGTCAGTACCAAATCCTTAGGGGAGTTCCCCCCCCACAAGGTTAGGAAAGTCACCTACCTCGAATCAAGTTCAAATCAATTTGTAATAATTATCTTCCCACAATTATTCGGCTTCGGGTGTCCCAAATCTAGCCAAAATCAATTACATAATATAAATATAGCTATAAGAAACTAATCTAGCTAACGAAATTAAAGCCAAAGCAAGAAATTCGAAACATCCAAAAAGCCTCCCCGGGCCCATGTCTTGAAATCAGGTAAAAGTCACAAAATATAAATATCCATTCATTCACAAGTCTAACCATACCAAATTTACTCAAATCCGATACCGAAATCTCGATCAAAGCCCCAAATTTCCGCCTAAGAACTTTTCCCAAATTTCTCCAATTTTTGATCCCAAATCTGAAATTAAATGATAAAATTAATGATAGATCAGTGGGTATAACAAAAATCAAGTTAAGAATTGTTACCCAATTGACATCTCTGAAAATCCCTCAAACTCCCGTCCAAATCCGAGCTCCCAAACTCAAGTTTTTATAAAAAAATAGCTAATCCTCGTTTTTGAAAAGTTTATATTTGCCCTGGTGTTCTCTTCTTTGCAAATGCGGTCAATGCCTCATGTACGCATTGAACAAAAAGATGTTGACCAAAAATTCCTCCTCCGCGAACACGAGGGCCCTCTCACGAACGCAAAACTTACACTATCTGACCCTATGAGAACGCAGAACCCTCTTTGCGAACGTGTAGGCTTAATGCCTGAAACTCCATCTGACCATTGACTCTACGCAAACGAGGTCCTTGTCGTGAATGCGTAGCATTATTATCCCATACCTTCGTGAATACGGGAACCACTTCGCGAACACGAAGAACAATACAGCTGCCCTTCCGAGATGCCTTACGCGAATGCGAGAACTCCCTCGCGAACGCGATGAAGAAAAACTCTGCAACAAAATTCCAAAAAATCCGCCAACTTCCAAATTCCAAAAATGATCCGTTAAGCATCTGAAACTCATCTAAGGCCCCTGGGACCTAAACCAAATATACGAACAAGTCCTAAAATACTATACGAACTTAGCTGAGCCCTCAAATCACATCAAACAATGTAAAATTCACGGATCACCCTCCAATTCAAACTTAAAGAACTTGAAATTCAAATTTCTTCAACCGATGTCGAAACCTATCAAACCACGTCCGATTGACCCCAAATTTTGCACACAAGTCGTATTCAACGCTATAGACCTACTCCAAACTCCGGAAAAAGAATTCAACCCCGATATAAAAAATTTCACTACCGATCCTAAACTCCAAAAATTTGACTTTCGCCATTTCAAGCCTAAATGAGCTACGGACCTCCAAAACAAAATCAGGACATGCCCCTCAGCCTAAAATCACCTAATGGAGCTAACGAAATTGATGAAATTCTATTCCGGAGCTGTCTTCACACTATTACGACTACGATCCAAATCTTAATGCTTAAGCCTCCATTTTGGGACAAAGTGTCCCAAAGCACTTCAAAAACCAAAATGAATCTTCCCGGCAAGTCACAATTGCAGAAAAATATATGGGGAAAGCAGTTGATAGGGGGTCGGGACTCTAACTCTCAAAATGACCGGCTAAGTTGTTACATCCTCCCCCTCTTAAAATAATCGCTCTTCCTCGAACGAGCATAGAGACATACCTGGAGTGGTGAAAAGATAAGGATAACAGTTGCACATATCCTGTTCGGTCTCCCAAGTCGCCTCTTCGACCGGCTGACCCCGCCACTGAACCTTTATTGATGCAATGTTCTTTAATCACTACTTTCAAACTTTCCTATCCAAAATAGCCACTGGCTCCTCAATATAGGATAGATCTTTGTCCAACTGGATTGAGCTGAAATCCAACACGTGAGACGGATCATCGTGATACCTCCGGAGCATCAAAACATGAAATACCGGATGGATTCCTACTAGGCTGGAAGGTAAGGCAAACTCATAAGAAACCTTACCAACTCACCGCAGTACCTCAAAGGGACTAATGAACTTTAAGCTCAGCTTGCCCTCTTTCCGAACCTTATAACGCCCTTCATAGGTGAAACTCGCTCTCTAACCATAAATGAAATATCGTGAACCATTTGATCTGCATAACTCTTCTATTTGGACTGGCCTGTGTGAAGTCTATCCTAAATCACCTTAGCATTCTACAAAATGTCTTTAACCAAGTTGGTACCCAATAATTTGGCCTCATCCGGCTCGAACCAACCCACTGGGGATCGACACTGCCTACCATATAGAGCTTCATACAGTGCCATATGAATGCTGGACTAATAACTATTATTGTAGGCAAACTCCGCATGTGGCAAGAACTGATCTCAAGAACCTTCAAACTCCATAACGCACGCATGAAGCATATCCTCAAGAATCTCAATAGTGCGCTCAGACTGCCCGTCCGTCTGAGGGTGAAACATTGTGCTCAACTCCATCCAGTACCCAACTTCTACTGTATGGCTTTCTAGAACTGTGATGTAAATTGCATACCCCGATTAGAGATGATAGATACCGGCATGCCATGAAGTCTGACAATCTTACTAATATAAACTTGAACTAGGTGATCAGAGAATAGGTAGTCCTCATAAGAAGGATATATACTTCACCTGCTGACAGTTTAGGCGATGAGCAACATACTCCACTATGTCCTTTTTCATTTGCGCCACCAATAATACTACCTCATGTTCTGGTACATCTTTGCGGCACCCAGATGAATAGAGTACCGCAAGCTATGAGCCTCCTGAAGAATCAACTCACGCAAACCATCTACATTAGGCACACAATGCACCATCATCCCCAATAGTGACCTCCTTAGCATCACTGTGCTGGACCGTGTCCTTAATGACAAGCAGATGGGGGTCATCATACTGACACTCCCTGATACGATCATAAAGAGAAGAACGAGAGCCCACACAAGACAATACTCGACTAGGCTCAGAAATGTCCAATCTCATAAACTGGATGGCTAAGGCCTGAACATCCAACTCCATGGGCCTCTCTTTTGCTGGTAGATAAGCTAAACTCCCAAACTCTCTGCCCGGCAACTCAAAGCATCAGCCGCCACATTGGCCTTCCCTGGATGGTATAAAATAGTGATATCATTATCCTTAAGCAGATCTAACCACCTCTTCTGATGCAAATTAAGATCCTTTTTCTTTAACGGATGCTACAAACTCTGCTGATCAGTATAGATCTCACAAGTGACACTGTACAAATAGTGCCTCCAAATCTTCAAGGCATGAACAATAGCTGCTAGCTCAAGGTCGTGGACATGATAGTTCTTTTCATGCACCTTCAACTGTCTGGACGCGTAGGCTATCGCCCTATGGTCCTGCATCAACACCGCGTTGAGGCCAAATAGCGAGGCATCATAATAACTTGTATAAGACCCTAAAGCTGAAGGCAATACCAATACTGGGGCTGTAGCCAAAGCTATCTTGAGCTTCTGAAAGCTCTCCTTACACACTTCTGTCTACCCGAATGAAGCACTCTTCTGGGTCAGCCTGGTCATGGGTGCTACAATAGATGAAAATCTCTCAATAATTCATCGGTGATAGCCTGCCAAACTAATAAAGCTTCAGATCTCTGTAGCTGAGGATGCCTTGGGCCAACTCTGCACTACTTCCACCTTCTTCGAATCCACCTTGATCCTTTCACTCGATATTATGTGACCAAAAATACCATTGAATCCAACCAAAACTCACATTTGGAGAACTTTGCATTTATTTTCTTCTCACTCAAGGTCTGAAGCATAGTCCTCAGGTGCTGCTCATAATCTTCCCGACTCCAGGAGTACACCAGAATGTCAACAATAAAGACAATGACGAATGAGTTAAGAACAAGTCGAAATACTCTATGCATCAAATGTATAAATGCTACTAGGGCGTTGGTCATCGCAAATGACATAATGAGGACCTCATTATGACCATACTGAGTCCTGAAAGCAGTCTTCAGAATATCTTACTCCCAAATCTTCTACTGATGATAACCTGAACGTAAATCAATCTTGGAAAACTTGAGCACCTTGTAACTAATCAAATAGTTCATCAACACGAGGAAAAAGATACATGTTCTTCACTGTAACTTTGTTCAACTGACGATAATGAATGCACATACGTATGGAACCATCATTTTTCTTCACAATTAAGATAGGATCACCCCAAGGTGACACACTAGGCCGAATGAAGCCCTTATCAAGCAATCCTATAGCTGCTCATTTAACTCCTTCAACTCAAGATGGGCCATACGGTAAGGAGGAATAGAGATGGGCTTAGTGCCCGATAACAAATCAATGCCAAAATAAATATCTCTGTAAAGCGGCATGCCTGGAAGATTAGATGTAAACACATCAGGGAAATCTCTCACTACCTGGACAGACTGAGTTGTAGGGTTATCGATATGGACATCTCTCACATAAGCTAAATACATATCAAACCACTTCTCAACCATTCGTTGAGCTTTAAGAAATGAAACAACTCTGCTGGGAGTGTAATTTAAGGTACCTCTCCACTCTAGTCATGGTAAACCTAGCATAGACAGCATCACAGTCTTGGTGTTACCATCAAGAATAGAATAATGGGGTGACAACTAGTCCATGCCCAAGATAACATCAAAATCTACCATACTGAGCAATAATAAATCAGCTCTGGTCTCAAAATTACTAAGAGTAATCAAACACTACTGATACACACGGTCTAAAATAAGAGAATCTCCCATAAGAGTAGATACATAAATAGGGGAACTCAAAGAATCTCAAGATACGCCCAAATGTGAGGCAAAATAAGAGGACACATATAAATAAGTGGATCCTAGATCGAATAGAACCGATGCATCTCTATGACAGACCAGAATAATACCTGTAATGATAGAATCAGAAGCAATATCCTCTGTATGAGCCGGAAGAGCATAGTATCAAGCCTGGCCTTCCCCTCTAGAGCGACCTCTACCTCCCCGACCTCCACCTCGGGTTGGCTGAGTAGGTGGGGTGGTTGTTGGAGCCGTAATCATGGCTTAGGAACCTCTTGGAGCATGCTGTGGCTAAGAAGTCTGTGGAGGTGCACCCCTCCTAAGCTTGGGACAATCCCTCACCATATGACGAGTGTCTCCACACTCAAAAAAAGGTCTGGGAGGACGTGGCAGCTATGACTAGCTCGGGCCAGGTCTGCTGGACTGACTGCTGATAGCATCCTTTGCAGAAGGCACACTAGATACTGGAGGTGCATAATAAGGCTCCGAAGGTATATTAGGAGGTGGAATACCACTGGAAGCTAGAAGAGCTGAATGAATGGGGTGACTCACATAACCCCTACCATGACAAACTGTAGCCTAGGCACAGGCACCAGCTTAATGTCCTAACTGTTAAGACCTCTTGGCCTCTCTCTCCTTCCTATCCCGAGAAAGCATGACCTCCACTCACCACATGCTCATACGGGATACTGATCTCTAACTCCCGGGCCATGATAGTCTTGATGCTGGGAATGAGTCCCTCAATAAACTACGGACCCTCTCTCCGACTGTAGAAACCAAGGCCGGTGCATGTTTAGCCAAGCCACTGAAATGAATTGTATACTCTGAAATAATCATAGCACCCTAGCACAACTGCTCAAACTACGTGCGCCATGCACCCCTGAGGCTCTGATGGACATGCTCTTTAAAATAACATGTTCGAGAACTGAGTCCATGTAAAGGAAGCTTCCTCAACCAGACTGTCCAACTCGTAAGCACGCTACCACTAATAGGTTTCTCCTCGAAGTTGAAAGGCAGTGAAACAAACCCCACCCGACTCTACTATGCCCATAGTGTGGAGTATACGATGGCACTCCTCGAGAAATCCTTGAGCACCTCTGATGCTAGAACACTGAGTGTTGGAGGGTTGTACTTCTTATACCTCTCAAGCCTATGATGCTCCTCTTCCGAAGCTGCTGCCCTACCCTCGGGCTGAACTTGGGCTACAGGTGGTACCGGTATAACCTCTAGAATCTGATTAATTTGAACATGCTGCTCTTGGGTGCGAGTGGTGGGAGTCTATGATCCTCCCCTGGCCTGAAATGTGGCTGCAGTAAGGGGAATCAACCCTGCCTGAGCTAGAGTATTGTACATGCTCATGAACTATGTAAGGGTCTCTTGAAGAGCTGGAGTAGTAGTAGTAGGTGTATCAGGTGACTGGGCTCCGATTGGAGCTACTGGTGGCTCCTCTACAGCAGCTCGCGCGGGTGATCTGGTTGCACCACGCATACGTCCTCGGTCTCTACCCCGTTCCCGGCCTCGGTTTGCTCTAGTAGGGGGCGCGGGTGCTTGGTCATCTCCAGTAGTACGTGTCCTTACCATCTGTGTGAGAATAGAAGACATGAGTTTAGAATTTAGATGTCAATCATCCCGCACGACAAGGAATCAAAGAAAGTGAAATTTTCCTAACAGTTCCATAGCCTCTCGAAGATAAATACAGATATCTCCATACCAATATGCGAGACTCTAATAAATAGGCTTGTGACTCACGACTCGTATGAACCTAGCTCTGATACCAACTTGTCACGACCCAATTTCTCCCTCAGTGAACTGTCGTGATGTCACCTAGTCTCTACGACTAGGTAAGCCTAAATTGCAGAAATGAAATGAAAAGACAAAGATAACAGCTAACAGATACAATTAATAAGCAAAAATGGTGCCACTCGGTATGTACAATAATCAACTTTCCCAAAACCTGAAATGTCGTAATATCAAAAGCTTCTAAGAGTTTCTAACTACTCTATACATCTATGACTGAAGAAAACAAGGGGGAAATTAACACAAGGGATAGAAGGGGACTCCGAAGTTTGCGGATGTGGACAATCGTACCTTGAAGTCTCTTAAGGCAGCAGCCACACAGCTAGACTCAAAGTTGATAGCTAGTACCAAGATCTGCACACGGAAAATATGTGCAGGAAAGGGCATGAGTACACCACAACAGTACCTAGTAAGTGCCAAGCCTAACCTCGGTCAAGTTATGATGAGATCAGGTCAGGGCACTACTAGCATAAATATAATGAAATAAGACAGAAAGAAATATTACAGTAAAATAAATACAGAAATCTAACAAGAACAGAATTCAATGAAAGCCGACACCTTAGAACATAGTAATAGCAACATGGAATCTCCCAGGATATCGTCCCGTAGTCCCAAACATAAATGTGCATGTGGATCTCCCGAAATAACGTTCCGTAGTCCCAAAGTAAATATGCAGTGTTGGGGGATCTCCCAAAATATAGTTCCATAGTCCCAAAGTGAATATGCAGTACATAGGGATCTCCCAGAATACCTTTATGTAGCCCAAAAGTAAATATGCAACTCAACCAATATAAATAACAGTCACAGCAAGAAAATCTATAGTTTAGATTAAGTTCAAATCAAAGAAAACCAGGTAATTTCACTAAAAATGCTGCACAGAGTTTAAATAGGCAGTTAAAATATGCAGGCATGCTTTTCTAGTCTAAACGGGATAGTAAATATGTTAGTGTAATTCAAACAAGGAGAAAACATGTTATAACTTAGTGAAAAAATAGAGTTTTACAACAAATTGCCCGTGTACGTTCTCTTTACCTCAATTACAAGGTGCTCATATATTAGTCAGTACCAAATCCTAAGGGAAGTTTCCACACACAAGTTTAGGCAATCCACTTACCTCGGAACCAAGCTCACATGAATCCATAATAATGCTCTTTCCACGAATATCCAGTTCCGGGTGGGCCAAATCTAGCGAAAACTAATTACATAACATAAATATAACTTCAATAAACTAATCTATCTAACGAAATTAAAGCTAAGGCAAGAAATTTGAAAAATACCTAAAAAGCCTCCCCGGGCCCACGACTCGAAATTGGGTAAAAGTCACAAAATACGAACACCCATTTATTTTGGGACTATGAAATGGTATTCCGGTAGATCCCCCTTTTCTGCATATTTACTTTGGGACTACAGAACGGTATTCTGGTAGACCCCCCTGTTCTGTATATTTATTTTGGGACTGCGGAACAGTATTCCGGTAGATCCCCCCTTTCTGCAAGCATTTTATGTATTGTCCTTTGTTTTCCTTATGCTTGGTAGCTGATATGAACTATATTAGGACACTTGCACAAGCATACACACAGCTAAGTACTATTATCGGATAAGAGGTTTTCTTGATATTGTTGAGTATAGATGCATACCCTTGTTTACTTGCCTTCTATGTGAGAATGGCTATATTTGGAACTAGAGTCGTCAGTGTGGTTATGAGGTGTGATGAGGGCACAAGATGCCAAGAGTTAGGTTCAGGCATTGAGACCCGTGAGTTGTGATTTGTCTGAGGTTCGGTACCTCGCGGAGTTTGTTGACTAAAATCTGATGTGAAAGAGATCGTAGTTGCTGAGTTGTTACTTATTCTTACTGCACCGCGATTTCGGGTTTAAGTTGTGTTTCTGTTCACTCTTCTGTGTAATTATTATGGTATTTCGCTGATACTTTTCGTTTCTTTTCTTATTGCAATTGCGGTATTGTTAGTCATTATTACATCTCGCATTTTCGTACGTCAGAATTTTGTTTTCAGTTAACCGATGTAGACTCGAGGATGAGATCATCTTGACGTTATCGTACTTACGCCATTTATAACAAGCGATAAATAAGTGTTATGAAGGATAAAGGGGTACGCGGATTAACGAAAATGAGTTTCTTTGGAAGTGGCCAATTTTGAATAAAATACTGGTCGAACAATAATACCCGGTAACTACGAACTAGTACCATGTAAGGTACCATATGACCACGGTAGTATATATAAAGTATATATGAAGTATTTTAAAAATAAATAAAATTTTAAATAATTTGTAATAATTTTTAAATTATACGGGTAATTAATTAATTATCGGGTAACAGAACATTACCTAGTTATCTAATAAGCGGACGGAACTCAACTAACTCCGCCGAAAGGAAACATGGCACAAGGCCACTAAGTAAGGAAAATGACCCATTAAGTTAAGGTATAGATGTCTAAGTGACTTAAAGAGATAGGTCTTAGTAAGACTTGTAAATATTATCCAGTTAAGACAATATGTCTTTGGCTCCATTTCAAAAACGTGAAGATCAGAAATCATTTCAAATCAGCAAATTTCATTTTCAAAACCAAGCTTCAATTCATTCTTTGATTTGAAATAAAAAAAAAAAAATTGGAAACGAAGAATTATTGAAGCAGAATCATTCTCGTCCAAATCTTGGCTTTATTCCAAATTTAATGTCCTTGGCATTGGAAACCAAGAAATATTGAAGCAGAATCATTCTCGTCCAAATCTTTGGCTTCATTTCGTTACTTTGGCATTGAAACCAAGCCAATTCCGTTCCTCAAGTTCAAAAGAAGCTTAAATCCGATTTTTGGGTTCTAAGTTCAATCCACGAAGGTTTCCAACGGGATAATTATACCGAGTTCCTACTCCAGGTATATTAAGGTTATCTCTTTTTTTTTGGCATGATCCAAATTATACTGAAGAAACGAGCAAATACACAGTTTCTATAAATTACTCTATTCATAGAAATAGTAGGGGTGCCTATATTCTTGATTCCCCATTAGAATTATTATTATCTTCTGTTCATGAGTCTCAGAATAATACGCAGTTGGAAAAGTTTATTCGGAAGGAATATCGAGATTATTCTGTAGTTTTCATGCATTTCACTCATTTATACATGTGCATTGAAGCATGACCAGATGGTGTTATATACGCGTATATATGTAAATATACGAATATGGGATATGGGAAAAGGTTACAACGTTATATACGCACCACCACCTGATCAGCTGGTATATGATGATGATGTTGCCCAGAGTGGCTGAAGTATGATTATATATATATATATATATATATATATATATATATAGGATATGGGAAAGATTATGGCGTTATATACGCACCACCAACTGATCAGCTGGTATACGATGATAATTTTGCCTACAGTGACCGATATGATATGATGGGTAATGATAGGCTATAATTACATATTTTAGTCGTTTATTACACTCTAATTTACTGCATTTTAGTTGAGTTTGCGCTTTAATCGCTAGTGTTTTGCACTAACGGTGTGTTTTATGCCTTGTAGGAATGATTTCGAGCTATATAGATATTATGGAATGAATTTAAATAATTTGGAGCTTTGAAGTCTGAGTAAAAGCTCAAAGAATTAAGCCGGGATCAGGTTCGGGGGTCAAATTTGATAATTAAGTACGAACGAAGACTCGAGGAGGCATATTGCGCACTGTCTAGTAAAATAGACATAACTTTTTGCTCATAACTCCATTTGGGCTCCACAATATATGGTTGGAAATCTAACTCAAAGGGATACAACTTGCATGTTTTACGTTTTTCCAGATTCCAAACAAAACAGGATAAAAAATTGCGATTACGGTAGGACCGCGGTAGAACGCCGCGGCAGAACATTACCAAGGATTCAGAGGACCTATTTGGCTGCGGTCCCGGCGTAACCGCGGTGGGACCGCGGCAAGAAGCGAAATTTTAAGGGACCAAAGTGCAAAATACGGGATTTTAAGCCCTAAACCCTATATTAAACGTAGGAGGCCGGCAAAGAGCAAGGAGGGGACATATTTTGGACACAAATTAGACCTAAGGAGGCAAGAACACATTGAGAGCAAGACGGGAAATTCTTCAACAAGTTTTTCCTTCCTCTTCCTATTTTTCATTGTTGGTTATGAGTTTTAGTATTGTATTTTTACTTACTATTATGAATAGCTAATTCGTTTTCTAGGGTTTTGGTGAAACCCGTTGGGGATGATTTAGTTGTTATATTAATATAGTATTGAATTGGTTGTTTATCTCTATTTGTTCAACTACATTTTAATTGTGGTTAATTGAAAGGATCCTCATTAGCCGTTCCTATTTATTATATATCTACTTGAGAGAGAGTGCATATTTAGGTAGTTGTTTGAACAACATCACTCCCGAAGTATAGGCGAGAGTCATAACCGAGGGTTTAGAGGTTGGATTAGAGATAACGATACCTCGGGTGCGATCTAAGTGAACTGTAATGCGAATCTAGCTAGAGTAGCTTGAGAGAGTGCGTCTAATAAATTATAATAATTGCTTGAGAGAGATTTATGATAGCTGAAGAGTTCATGATTGATAGAGGCAACTAAGTCAAAGCTATAATAAACATACAACTAAAGAAATCAACAACGGGGAAACCATTACCTTAGACCTTTATTTCAATTGTTTACAATTCAAGCATAGTTAGTTTTTTAACTGTTTATTTATTTTCAATCTTGTCTTCTTAGTGATATTAAACAGATACAGCTAAGCCTTAGTTCTCTGTGGGATTCGACTCCGGACTTTTAGACCGGATTATATTTGCAGCGACCGCTTATCCTTTTTAGGACTAGAGTTGGGCGTTATCAAATTTTGGCATCGTTGCCGGGGAACTAACGGTAAAGTTGTAGCTGTATATATTGCTAGGGTTCAAGTTTGGATTTTTGATTTTGTTTTTTTGTATTTTTATTTTATTATAACTTTTGATTTGAGAAACATGACATCTTGGAATTATGAGAATTTAGGTGTAGATAATTCTACTATTGATCTCCATACATATTGTGAGGGAAACAACCCATGGCAAAATTTTTAAAACGTTCCTAAGAGCGAGTTATATGCACCAACTCAATCTTATTTGTGGATTGTGTGTGATGTGTGTGGTGGTAAAAATGGTCACCTTCATGGTTGTGCTTATATTTCTTATTTTCCCCCAACCCCTAACTATGAGGTTCTACCTTTTCCTATGAAGTTAATAGGAACAAAGAACCTGGGAATGCAGACCTGAAGGAGATCAAGGATATGCTAAAGTGCCTTCTGGAACAAAATAATGAGAAACAATTGCACATAGAAAGGCAAGAGGCAACTATTCGCAAGTTGGAGGCTCAATTGAGTCAAGTAGTTGGAGTTATTAATGCTCAACAAGCCAATATTG